>SCHK01367478.1:0-10635 GCA_004124795.1 Poropuntius huangchuchieni | reverse complement strand
AATAATAATAAATGTTTCTTGAGCACCAAATCAGCATATTATAATGATGTTACACTGAAAATTAAGTAACAGGAATAAATTTTAAATATATTAAAAAGAAAAGTTTTTCACATTATTATTGTTTTACTGTATTTTTTATCAAATATATGCAGTCTGGGCAAGCCTTTGTGACATCTTTCAAAACATAAAAAAAATAAAAAAATTAAAAAAAACTAACTGACCACAAACTGCATGACTTTAAAATGAACATATACTAACAAAACACTGACATTCTTTTAGAACTCATTTTTCTTTTTCAAGTGTTATGTTTGGCCTCTTAGGTAAATCATACTCACATTGGGTCGTTTTATTCGGATGTAAGAGTGAAGAGCGTCCACATATGGCTGCTGTAGTCTTTCCACTAACTCGTGATCCTGCACGTTCGGTCGGTCTGACCCCCACCACACACACACACACACACACACACACACAGGACAAGAATAGCAAGAGTGATTGACACAAATGAATAAGAATGATGCTGCATTTCATTTGTTTTGCGAGAAAGTGCCCTGGGAATTACTGTAGGATGGATCATTAAAAAGCTCTCAAAATAAACCAGCAGCACACCAGATGCCAATCTCAAATTAGAATCTACTAAATCTAATGGGTTATTAAAAATGGCTTCAAAACATAAAATTTAATTAAACCCTTTATGACACTCAAACAAAGCTTAATTATTAGAAACCCATAATAGCAAGAAGGTTATATTATATACTCATAATTTTTTTGATGTTTTTCTATTTCTCCTCCTCTGAAAATGGGGTGCACTGATATTTCTAAACATGAATAGGGACAAATAAATGCCTGATAAGACTCACCAGAAGACAAACAATATAATGACGTGTCAAACTGACCTGCTGAGAAAATGTTGATAGCGATGAGTAAAGCGTACTCTGCCTCATCCAGGTGGAGGTCATTCATGCCTTTTGAAAACTCAAAGATGGGGTTGATGAACTCAAACTGCAACCCTGCAGACAAGCCAAAGAGGACAGAGATCATTTTAGGGCATGAACAACAAAAACAGGTTTCAAATAAAACCACACAAAATATTCTTAAGGCTCAAGGTGCAATCGATAAGAATGCATTTCACAATATAGCTATTTTCATGATTTCATTTTATCTTTGTTATTAAAAATAAGAATAACAATGCAAATTAGACATGCTTGTAATCCCTAGCTATGACAAATCATATTCTTCTTCACCGTAAACAAGAACTCTTATAATAATTTCATCCAGTACCTGCTTTGGCAAAATCTTCCTTATTATAACTGAAGTCTTTGAGAAAGGTGATGCTGTCTATCGCTGGGTTATAACGCCTGGAAGTCTCCAGCAACATGATCTACAGGAGAAAAGACGGTTAAGCAGGTATGTTAAACAAGCATTACAGGCTGTGCATAGTTTTTAATGAGAAACAACATTTGTCACCAGGTGGCATTTTTCAAAGTACTTTGTGTTACAAAATAACAGCAGAGACAAGTCTGCCAAACAACAGTGCTCCATCTGCGCACACAAAAACAGCAATAGAACATGACGGAGAACAATGTGTGTTAAAGGTCAGTCAAGTGTAACCTCTATAGTTGAGGTCTTGAGCAGGGCGATCTGGTCCTCTCGGGTGAGCTCCAGGAAGCCAGGCAGCTGTTTAGCAAAGTCTACAATCTCCTGCACAGACATGATGGCCAGCTCAGTGAAATGAGCAAACCGCTGCTGTCGAACCTCTCGGTTAAGTGGGTCCTGACTCTGTGGCCAAGGCTGAAAAACAACAGATCCCGATGCATCACAGATTCAGAAAGATTCAATCTACATGGTGCAATGCATAACTGGATATTTGAAGGATTAAATACAGGTCTTTCTGTGCAAATGCAATGTCAACTATAGTCGAATAAACATGCATTAAATGCTTTACAAAGCCGAGTCCGACTTCACAAAAACCAAACTAGCATGATTTCAGTCAGACTATTCCATTTTAAATCAACAAATTACTGTGTTTGTCTGCTTTTGTCTCACTTAAATGCACTTACAGTGACTTTGGGCCGGTCGAGAAAAGAGCGTTTGTTGCACTGTTTCTGCATGGCCACCAGTTTTTCGATCATCTCCTGCTGTTCAGGAGCCAGAGGGGGCATCTCAGGGGCTGGGCTGGGTGTTGCCACTGCAGAGGTGCGTGCCGTCTCTTCCTCCTGTTTTTTCATCTTTTTCAGTCGGATCTGCTCTTCTGACAGCACACCTATAACGGACAAAGAGATAAAGCTGCTAATAGTTTGATAATCTAAACAAGCACTACATGATCACAATGTCATATGAACATATCATAACAGATAAGATAAAAGATTCCATGGCAGCTGTATGGACTGCTTGTGACGTTTATGTTTAACGAAAAAAGCCAGACATAGGTGAAAAAGAAAAAGCTTTTCTTAAAATTGATATTTTGATTCAGTAAGGATGCATGAAGTCACAAAATGTTCTATTTCAAATAAATGCTGCCGTTTTGAACTTTTCATTCATGAAGGAATCCTGAAAAAAGTATAATGGTAGGATGCTGTTAATTCAGCTTTGCCATCACAGCAATAAACTGCATTTTAAAATATTTTAAATAAAAATAAACAGTTATTTTATTTTGTAATATTCATTGTATTTCTGATCATATAAAAGCAGCCTTGGTGGGCATAAGAAACTTCTTTTAAAAACAGCCTAGTGTCAAAGAGCGTCACTCACATTGCTCCAGCATGCCAGCCTCCCTGCACTTGCGCAGACGGCACTGCTGACACTTGCGCCGCATGTACATGTCCATCTCGCAGCGGCCCGAATTCTTGCAGGTGTATTGGGCTCCTTTGATGACGCTGCGTCTGAAGAAACCTTTACAGCCCTCACAGCTCAGCACATTGTAATGAAAGCCAGATGCTTTGTCTCCACATACGCTACACACCTCATTCCCCAACATCTTGGGAGCAGGGCCTTTCTTTCTCTTGACCGGCTGACCCTCTGCGCAAACACACACAGGGCAGAAACACTTCCAAATCTAAAGCTTTATACACAAATAAATCATGAGTTAATACCCTACAACCATATGAATGAGTGCATTTGTGTTCACTTAACCAGTTAGGCCAGTTCATCCACACATATTCACGGTCAAACTGTCACGCATGTTCATACATGAGTACAAGTCACGTGTCACATGTTATGTAATAGGTAAAGTTCAATTCTGCATTATCTGAATCCTTTTACACTAGCAATGTGAAGTATATTATCTTGGAAATGAGTTCAGAAGTATGCTCCAGTCATTCAGTCTCACCTGGTGCAGGTGTGTCCTCTGTGGGGTACATCTTGATGTCGCTGGGCTCCATGAGCAGCGTGTCGTTCAGCTCATTGTGTGAGGTGCTGTATGAGGCCGTCTGACTGAGAGTCTCCTGTTTCACTTCTGCTGTCGCTGCTGAAGGGCCCTCTTTACTGGCACAGCACAGAGAGTCCCCTGTACACACATACCAACAACACACAGCTCTATTACAGGGTCTGATTATTAACGAGGCGTTCAATTAAAAAGAATCACTAGTTTTTTTGTAGATACTGTTAAATATGGCGTAACATACACATGCAGAAAGTCATACTGCTTTGAAACAACATGAGGGTGAGAAAATGACAGAACTGTCCCTTTAAGCAACGCTAATATCATTTCTATTTTGTTATTTAATTTTATTTGCAATAAATTCAAACATTACTTCTCAATAACTAATAACACTTTTCTGACTGAATATTGCAATTACTTTTAAATAACTGGTGTCAAGGTGATTCAAGTTAGTATATGAAATCAGTTCCTCAAGTTCACAAAACCTTTCATGAAATATGTTGTAAAGTAAAGCTTGTGTTATTTTTCTTAGAAATAAAAGCCATTTGGTTTGATATTTTATTGTCAAATGCAATGAGATTCATTTATACATATATGTGTGACAAAGTGGTCAAATCTGTTCTGGCAACTTCTGACGTTTAACCAGTCTCTGTATGTGAACATTTCACATTCTAGTAAAAGAAAAACGAGAGTCTTACCATGACCAACATCAGTGATATCAGTCGTAGAAAGGGTGGACATCTTCCACACAGCCACTTGTCATAACGAACCAAGACTGCACCTGCAGAGAACAATAAAAAAGCTTAAGTTTTGAAAGACTGCCTGATTCGGTTTATAATGTGAAGTCACCAAAACTGATACCATCTTTAAATATAAAATTCAATATTGAATCCAAACCATTTACAAAGTAGAACAGCAAGCAGCACAGCGTGTTCAAAATGCAATGACACACAAAGTCAGCACACGTAATATGGGCAGCAGTGGTCTGCCACACTCACTGCTTGAACGCACGCAATGCTGATCTTCACTGATGACTGCCAGTACAGTTCCTTAAGTAGTCACACTTCTGTATGCAAAGCTCACAAAAACTACACAGTCACCCTTTCACATCATGGGAATTTTTCTTAAACTAATTAATGCACAGCAAAAAAAAAAAAAAAAAAAAAAAAAAATACAATTGAGAAATATTCGTCGAACTGAATGTATGTTTTTGCCAACTAAGCATGCTGCACAAACTACCTACATGAGGAATTGAAAGTGCAAAAAAAAAAAATTGGTCAAGACTGGTCATTCATGGGTGCTGCTTTGAGAGTTTTAAGAACGCTTTAAAAAACAGAGAGGGATATCTGATTTGGGGTATTCTGGATGAAGGTTCATTCATACTAAACCTGGTGTGACAAAAGTAAATAAGCAAAATAATTTTTTAATGTAATGTAATTTTCCTAATAGACGCTCAATCGTTGTTAAATTTCACTAATAAGTGAATTTCACATTAGTTAGTTTTTTGACATGTAAAATCACAGCTCTAACCAATCAGCAAGTTACTTGCTTTGCCCGTGACCACAGCGAACACAGGTCCTGCCTTCTTTTCCTGGGAAATTTTAAATGTGACCACGCCTTGAAAATGCAGCAAAATATGCTGATTCAATTCTACAATTTGACCTCATCAGCTATAAGCAAAAAAAACAAAAAACACATGACTCACAAATATAAAATAATACTTAAGAAAACCAAAAAACAACAACAAAAAAGATCTCTACGGGTAACTTCTTTTAATATCAATGTCATTAACTGACAGGCCAAATGTATTCCAGCTCCTCCTAAAAAATTACATTGATGTAGATATAATTTTTTTTACTAGTATTCACTACTTTAAAATGCACAGTAAACATTTTTCAGACCAAACACACAAATTTTCATAAAATACCCAACTATTCATTAAAATAACTGTACTTGTTTTCTAATTCAAACAGAATACCTAACTTCAGTTGAAGCACGATAACTATTTAGTTTAGTTTTTAGTATGTTTTCATTTTCTAATTCTTTTCTTTAAAGTTGTAAAAGTAATACAGATTTATAGTATTGGTCATAACATAAAAAATATTATCAGCTTTATTGTTGCATGCCAGAATTTCAATATCTGCATATCTTAATGCTGATGTATCAAAAAGATAAGTAGAAAAAAAAAAAAAAAGAATTAGGCTGTTACACAGCCTGTTTATACACCCTAACAACTGAAAGATAAGCATCTAACTATGGACATAAAACATGAATTTAAACATGCATTACGGTAAACTAAAAGTTAAATCCTTTCTGCATACAATAAAAATACCTAAAATGAATTGCTCTTCACAGAACAGGGGTGCCCAAATCTGTTCCTGGAGGGCCACTGTCCTGCAGAGTTTTAACTCCAATCCTAATTAAACACACCTGAACCAGCTAATCAAGGTCTTTCGACTTACTAGAAACTTCCAGGCAAGTGTTGGAGCCAAACTCGGCAGGATGTTGGCCCTCCAGGAACAGGATTGGACACCCCTGATATAGAGTGAGTTGAAGCAGCAGAATAAGTTATTGCGAGTGAGAGCTCCACTTACCCCTAGCGTGACGATTTGTTATTGTCGGCCCATGTTGTTCTCTGCGTCACTAGCAGCACATCATGTTTATCCTCTCCAATAGTCTGGATGCCATCGGAGGAAACTTCTCTCCTATAATAGACTCTTCTGTGTTGCAGCTTTCTGACTGACAGCAAAACAAAGAGAGAAAAAACAAGAGTCTGACTTCTGTTTGGAGGTTGTACAGCTCCAATGCTGAGGTGTTCCAAAGGATTTAATAAAAAACAAGAAAGCAAGTGAGAAAACAAGCAACTGGAAAGAATGACAGAAAAGAAGGTGGGTGAGTGAGTAAGAGAGGGAGAGGAGAAAAAAGGAGGGAGAAAAAAGAGAGCAAGAGGGCACATGAGAGGTTACTAGCGGTTGTTCACATGGCTGTGAAATCCCCACAGAGGCCTGAGCTCTTGTAAGTGTGTCTTCCAAAGCACATCTTTTACACATCTTGGAATTTAGAAAGATATAGAGTCAATTGAACATATGAACAAAAAACATCTCAGTGGAAACACTTTGTACAGTAAAAATGGACTGTGACAGAACTTATTCATCACTCAAATTATGACATTCTGTACAACCCGGATGTTATTTATGCATTTACTGAATTAAAAATAAGCGGTAATGGGAGTACCACGCTAGACATCATAAAAAGTTTGTGCTTTAACAGTCAGAATAATGTCAACCCAGACATGCCTCATCCCACGGTTACAGCTATGCCAGAAACCGATCAAAGTCCAGGTTATGTCACCAGCAGTACAAAACTTAGGAAATAAAACAAATAAAATTGAAACAGCAACTATAAAACCATAAAAAGTCAGAAACAAGCTGTAAAGTAAAATATACTTGGCAAGATTCTAAAGAAACTGATTTTGTTCATGAACTGCACGACACACATTATATCAGCTGTAAGAACTGACAATGGTTCTGTTGTAAAAAGGAAAAAGAGTCCTGTCATTGTTTTCCTTTTCCCTTTTTTTTTTCCCCTTCCCTTTTTTTCAAGGGTTCAATGAATTGTATAGATCCTATTTGAATTAAACACTCATTAAAATCACATTGAACGTGACCTGAAGTAAACCAATGGAAGGCTTCTTTCAGTGTCCAATGTTCTGCACTTATCAGTGGGCTGTTACCTTTGTCCTGTAAACCAGTATGCTCTACATCTGACAGATCAAGAGTCAGCTCATCTGCTGGCAGATATGATAGCCGGAAAGTGACAATCAACAACTGAAACATAAATAATTCAGACTACTTCATTTCAGAAGAAATAGTTCATTTGCAATATGTTTAGCGCAGAGTGCTGCCTGAAAGATTCAAACACAGAAATAGGTTAAAGTTAAGATTCAGCTTGTTTTAGGAAGTGGTGTTTTCCAATTCTGTACAAGCTTCCTCTAAATTTGTCATGAGAATTAAGAGGAAGAAATCCCTACTATACATAGGACGCAGATTCATAATGCAACATACGATTTAGTCTAAAAGTACTGTTGGCTTACACCCTCAACATGGAACTACTTTCGCTGTTGATAAGTTAAAAAAAAGCACAGCGACATATAGAGACGATGCGTGGGCTGGTTTTCACCCTGAAACATACTGTCTATCACTTAACTAAAAGAGGTCTCTTACAGAAAATAGCCACAAAATAGAGGTAAATTATATATTAACTATATATGAACAGGGTGTAACACTTGTGGTATCGTCTTTAAGACATAACTTTCTCCACAACTGTAAACAAATAACTTGTCAGACACATATAACAGAGCTAAAAACTGCTCTTTCACAAACATACAGATGGCAATGACTGCACACCAACTCCTATATTAAAATAATTCTGTTCCTCACAAACTTGAATAAATAATGTCTCTACATAGTTGAAAATGGCTCAAATTTAAGCACTCACTGCTGCTAAATGTGAAAGGTAGGGCACATTATGTTTAGGTATATTAGGTTGTGTGTGTAATCATAGATGTGCTGATATTAAAGTTGGATGAAATTAAGATAATGGCAGATCTTTTTCTCTGCATTGTGATGTGCATCTAAATGTAAAGGATTATCAAAAAAAGAAATGAAGGATGGAGAATTGGCTCTATCCAAAGGTTACTGACCGGATTTTGAAATGCAAACATTGTACAAAAAAATGGAAATATGAGGTGTCTGCAGAACAACAGTGGGCCTTTCTAAATTTGCAGGCATTTTCAAGCTGGTGGGTGTTAATGAATCATGCAATGAAAATGATGCCCCTTCAACACATCCATCACTGTGATGTGAGCAAACTGAAAAGCTGCTCACTACAGAGCCAATGGGTTAAGTTTGACGTCCAACTAACCCTTGGCCCAACCACATCCTAACCCAACCTAACCCTAACCATACCACATCAAGCTCAACTCATTACATCCAGAGAGAGAGAGCTGGATGTCATTTGGGTCTTAAGTGAGCAAATCAGGTAACACCATTAAAAAAAAACCTCTCCATTATGGCCCCACCCACCAGTCTGGTAACTCCCATTACTGTCCTGCAGAGACCAATGGAGGCAGTTGAAATGATTGGATAAGTCTGGCATACATCATAGTTCTGGCATACTTAAAACACTCTTTTTACATTATTTCCAAAAATCATGCATCAACGTGATTAGTGTCACCAACCAAAGCACAAGCTGAAACCCAGTCTGGAATAACATATAGCGAAGCGACTGGAATTCCTCTCAAAGCACTCTGCAAGCCTTCTCCACAGCCCCACTCCATGTTTTCTATTTCATTACAATTCATGTTTTCTATTTCATTACAATTATTAGCATGACTGTGTAACACAATGTTGCCAAAGCATTAACTTACACACACACACACACATACATATATACATATATATATATATATATATATCTATATATATATTAAAAGAAAGAAACAATACAAAACAAGACAGATAATAAATAAAGTCCATCTAAATAGATTAAAAGATAAAGTGAGTCAGTTTACAGTTAACAGTGCTTAAAACATAACATTGTGAATGGCTAACACATATTTTGCAGCTAATGTTACGTTCAGTTGTATTTTCTCAGTATCACTAAGTTCAGCAATGGAATCAGTGCTTCAAATCTAGGTTTTCACATTGTGATATTTAGGACAAATCAGCAGAAAGTGTTTCTCGTCCTCTGTTTGCTGTAGATCAGCGTCTCCTCTGCTCTTGCTCTGTCCATGTGTGTCTACGTCCTCCTCTCTCTGTTTCTGAATCATTGTTATTTAATATGTATTTGGAAGGATCTGTCTCTCATACTCTCTCTTAAATGGTTTAATTGTTATTTTTAATTGAAAAATTATTAATTATTAATATAATTTCCAGCGCTGCTGGAAACACCGACGCTCTTCTGCTCGTCGCTGGAGGCAGGAGTCACGCAACTACGTCTCAATTCTCGAGTGAAAACAGATTTATTAAAAACAGTGACACTGCTGTCATCCTAACAACTATCTGCAGATTTTTTAGGTCACTCGATCTGTCAAATTAGAGGACCGGAAGAGTTGTATAAACAGCTCACTATAACTCTGTAACTGCTGTATCACACGCATTTCTGTGAAGGATTCCGAGTAAATTAGCCGGCTTTAGTCTGCACTTCAGCCCAAATACTGTAACTCTAGGATTAGCCTGTATTAAACTCAGGACATGATCAACAAGGCAGATTAAGACCCATAAAACTGTACTGAAAAGTAGTGTAAGTGGTGATCACCAGTTAGCCAAAACACCCTGTTAGCCTGTGTTCCTCAAAACAACACTGGTGTAACAAAATAAACAAAAACAACACCTACAACTACCATTTAAACACTGAGAGACTGAATCTGACAACTTTACGTTAAGTGAGTTAGACAACTGTCGTTTGATCCGGGGTGTTTACAAGCGTTTTATTAAGCACCTAGCACTGACAGACATGTCTCCCATCATGACAGCTACATGAGCTAACATATAAGTTAACACCTTATTACACTGACCCCGGTACTGCGTAAACAACGCTCTCGTGACATCACGTGATCAAATTAAAATAACGCAAATTTTCTAGTGATACCTCGCTTTGCTGAAGATGACAAGATCTTTAATCCAGCACGGTGAACTTTACACTGGCGATGTGAAGAGAGAAACGCCTAGGTAGGCCGTGGAGAGAGAGAGAGCTCTAAGATGGCTACATGCAATCACAGGACTGTTATTGTCTTCTGCCTTCAAAATAAAAGTGCCATAGTGATCCATTTGAATGATTCATTTGACGAGAATCGCTATAAATACGTCTTATAACTAACTTTCTATAAACAGTGGTGGTAAATTAGTATTATTTTAAAGAATTAAAAATATTCAGTCAAAAAACAACTTTGTAAACAAGATGTATCTGACATGTCTAAAACGGTAACCGGTAGTTGGCGATGTATACTCGTTTGATTCATTAGCTCTGAGGGAACAGATACAGGTGCAGTTTTAAAAAATTAGAATATCATAAAAAAGTTCATTTTTTTCTGTAACTTATTTCAAAAAGTGAAACTTTCATATATTCTAGATTCATTACATGTAAAGTATTTTTTGTTTTAATTTTGATGATTGATGATCATTTGATCATTTGATCATTTGATTAATTTTGATGATCAGTCAAAAATCAAGTATCTCAAAATATTAGAATATTTCCTA
>SCHK01367451.1:0-12175 GCA_004124795.1 Poropuntius huangchuchieni | reverse complement strand
CCACTCTTTAGTTGTCATGGTAATTCATTTAATCAGCTCAGATGTTTATCATTATGTCATTCATTTTGTTTGTGTTTAAGTTCCTGTCTGAACACTGAGATATCTGGTATTGTCTGTGTTCTACACAGCTGTCTCGCTATCTTTGGGATTCTGTGGGTTCATTTAATAAACCTTGTTTGATTTTCATCATCGTCTTCATCTTTGGACTATATTGTGACAGAATATCAGACTTTAAAAAATGAGAACAATGGACATCGCATCCATTAATGTTGCCACGAGGAGGGGTAATACTTTGCTGGAAGGAATAACAGTGACCTGGAGTTTTATGTGGAGGAGTTCCTCGACATCTGCCATCTTGCCACCTGTGACGACATCTGTCTAATGGAGGGATTTTGGTGTGGACTAGACTAAGATCTTCGCTTCGCCATGCCCCATGGCAAACACTGCTGGACCTTAGAGGCTTACATCAACTTTGCACTGTGGATGAACAGATCCATGTTTACAGTGGGTGAAGTGGAGGATGACAGCAGCCTCATCCAGCCACACCGCACAGACGTTGTACAACCAGACCCAGAGCACAGCCCACCAACATCTCTCGCCAAGGAGACGACAATGCCAGAGCCCCCTGCAGACGGAGAGCTTCTGCCCGCCGCGACTATGGAGCCTGTGACGACAGCGCCCACTAATGCCCTGGAACCGAAGCCCCAAAGTAAGTCTGACCAGGGGTGTGAGCCGGCTACTGCCGTCCCGGAGGGTGTTTTGGTGGAGTTGGACTCAGGGGAGGACTGACTTATTGACTGGGACACTGAAATAATGCCTCCCACCCTGATCTGTGCGAACTTTTGTCATCATCGCAAGATTTAACCACCACAGAGACTAATTTATCTTCCATTATTCACTGTGAACTGTTATCTGTGGTTCCACCCAACCTCCCTCTCCCACTTCCACTATTTGATACTACCAGTCCTCCAGCCCTTCCTCAGCTAGATGCCTGCACCAACCTCGCCTGAGGCAGTGGATCCTTTGGCTCCTCCTCCAGCCTCTGATCCCATCCCTCCACCTCGGCCCGTCGACCTGTCGGCTCCACCTTGGCTCCTCCCTCCCTCGGCCTTACGACTCCACTGGGTTCCCTTGTCCCTCCAGCTCCACCCTGGTCAGTCGTCACTCTGCCTACACCACGGACTTGCGAGCCCTCCGCTGTGCTCCGTCTCTATGGCTACGGAGGGCTCCTCCTTCCCCCTGGCTCCGCCTCAGTCCTCGGGCACTCCGGCTTCACCTCGGACACTCGTCACCGCAACTACACCTGGGTCTTCAGTGATAGCGGTGTCGCTTGGTTGCTTCAGCTCTCCATCATTGCCCTGGGATCCCCTGACATCGGCTCTGTCTCCTTCGGTCATCCCACGGATGTTGTTGGCCACACCTCCACCTTGGCTCCTCCCTCCATCGCCGCCGTCGTCTTCACAGTGCTATAATTTTATAAATATTACTTTTTTTGTGTCAAGGAATGTGTTTTTAAGAGGTCTTCAGGCGAGAATCTACTTGTTTATAGTTCAAATATGCCGTTTGTTAATAAAGAACGTCTATTTGAAAATTAGCTTCAACGTTTTCGGAGCTGTGAGCTCCAGATGGTCTGCCGTTCAGCGCTCATAAACCACAGAGAGAGCACCTCACCGTGGCCGGATCTTCTGGAACTTACCACTGACTCTGATGTCTCTGTAGTGGTTAAACATGAGATGTAATTCATTTTGGGTAAATCTAACAGCCACCCTTTGTCTCATTAATCTATTATTTGCTCCAGAGAAGATAGTTTTGGCAAAATCTTGAATGTAAATTCAATTCTGAATATCAGAGTTCTGCCTAGCAACTTTTTTGATGGCTGTTGTTGTTTATTAAATATTTTTATTCATTAAATAATATTATATAAATAATAGTATTTAATAATAGTGTTTAGTATTTATAAACAGTGTTTAGAAACTGTGCGTGTTCGTGATGGTGATTTTTAGCTACATTGTTCCTCCATTAGATGCGACAAGAGATTGTTTTTATGAGTCAGTCAGCGGTAAAGACTTCTATTTTTAGTTTCACCAACAGCTTGACTTGGCAAACAAATGCACTCAGCAGCAAAATTACCCTTAACAGATGAAAGGATATTAATGTTTTGACAAAGATAATGCTTTCCTTAGCAGATATTCAAACTAGTGTTTTATTGTGAATATGAGATTGATCTGATGAATGAATGCTGTATCAGATGCAGGTAATCACACTTGCTCAGTCCATCTCTCTTTTACAATATCTACTATACACAATACACTGCTTTTAATACAGTAAGCTTTCAATGAAGATTTAAATGTTCTTCGTAACTAGTTCTAAAGTGACATTTTGGAATTAGTAACAGAGGCCTGGGCTCAACTATTTCACTGTCAAACTTTGATTTGAATCTGTGGCAGAAGGAAGTACTTTACATAAACGTGGGCCTTTAAAGACACTCTGTTGTAATTTTGTTTATGTATTTACACACTCATGCCATCGAACGGTTGTATGAGTGTATGAGCATAATATCACACTCGTAGATGTAAAATATGGCTGTATATCTGCACACTGTGATCTCACATATCTCACTACTTGTGTAATATTGTGCTTATATATATATATATATATATATATATATATATATGTCACACTTCATTGAGTCTTGTTAATTATCCTCATTTGGCCTGAGTATGGTCCTGTCTGTTCACTCTTAGTTTGTCAGGTCTCATTAACATCAATGTATATATGTGTTATCAGCCTTTCTTGTGTGGATATACCTTGTGTGGATTCAATTAAAGGATGTTCATCATCATCATCATCTTCGTGCATGTTCATCTACACCGTTTTGTGACAGAATACCTGACAAATATGAAGATTATGGATATTGCATCTATTAACGTTGACCCAAGAAGGGGCAACACACTGTTAAGTGGAGGGACTGTTTTTATTTTTCAAATAGGCCATAATCTGGAGGACTAAGTGGAGGAGTTCCTCGACACTTGCCACACCATCGCAAGCTGCGATGACATCTGCTTGATGGATGGACTCTGTTTGTTGTCCTGGTCCTGGTCAGAACCTCCTTCCGCTATCTCCTATCCCTTCCTTCTCTGTGGCTGGAGGTCGTGCCTTCCACGAGGGAGGGGGGGGGGGGGGGGTCTGTCACACCATTTCACTCTTTAGACTTTGTTTTCAGTTTGCTCTTTTTTACTCCATCTAGTTAATTGTCATGGTTATTGATTTGAGTTCTTCATTATGGTGTGTCTTGTTAATTGTCCTTGTTTGGTCTCTGCATTTAAGTTCCTGTCTGTTCAGTGTTAGTTTGTCAGGTATCGTTAATGTCAATGTGTGAGTCACCAGCCTTTCTTGTGTGGATATACCTTGCGTGGATTAAAGACTGTTTATCATCTTCATCTTTGTGTGTGTTCATCTACACCGCTTTGTGATCTACACATTCACTTCAAAACTAAAACTGTTATTCATTTTTCCTGGAAAACATCCCTACTCTTTATTCAAATCCAATTTCAGTCATTCTTATCAAAAAATAAACAAATAAATAATTACATAAATATTTCTTGGGTGGATATTATAATGCATGTCGAAAAGGCATATTTTAGTCTAAATTATCACGCCCATTTCAATACAGTTACTGACTGCACATTCTCTGTCTGGTTCTGGTGCAGAATCTTTCTGATTCATCAGTTCAAGAAAATCTGTTTTGGATAAATCAAGTACAGTGGTTGGAAAGTCCTATGATCGTATTAATTTTGCATTGTCCTGTTATTTGGTGTGAGATTTAATTGGGTAGTGTGGGAAAGTGAGACAGAGACCCAAAGTATGTGTCTCACTCTAAATGCGTGAGAGTTAGATTAAAAGATCAGCCACACCTCTCCATATAAAAACAACAACGTCCAAAAGCAGCATTAAATCTCTGTGTTGTAGATATAGACCAGAACATCATAGAGACTCTTGGAGGGCCACAGAGACCACCCCAGCAAACACATGGCGCTAGCAATCCCAAGATCATGGATTTGATTCCCAGGGAATGCATGAACTGATAAACTATAATTTGAATGCCATGTAAGTCACTTTGGATAAAAGCATCTGCCAAATGTAAATGTGTAAATGTTTCCACTGTGCAGAACTCCAGGGCAGTGGTGGTGAGGTCTGTGCATGGAAGAAAAACATTGACATTTTAAGAATCTAGTTATCACTGATTAAATCAGTGTCCAGTAATTTCATTTCTAAAAAGAAACCTGCTTTAAACTGTATGGAGAAGCTCATGTTTCTACACACACTCTTTATTTCTCTAGCAGAAACATAATTTGGCCTGGTGTTTGTGTTGCAGTTGACTTTGTTGCATGTTCCATACAAATCTGTTTAAAAAAACTAAACGTCTGGCATGGCCATAACATGACATAATTCTTTCTGTCCCTTCCATTTACGGATGAGTAATTATAACAATAAGACTCGTGCTGTCCAACACTCCCATAACATCATCCAACCCAAGTAAACAGGTAACAGGCAAACAGACAGATGCATCATCACGTACAGATATCATTAAACAGGAAAAAGACAAATCATTTTGTCCTGACAGAATTATTTCCAGGTGGAGGTCAGCTGGAGAGAGATGCAGGATGGGTTTACAAACATTTCTATTCTCCTCATCTGACACAACAAGATGACGCTACGTCTGCAAGAGCAGCAGAGCCCTTACATGGTGTTCAGGCCACGTACGTGTGTTAATAGCAAAACAGGCAGCTTTTGCTTTTGCACGAATATCTTGAGCTCAGATACTTTGGTCTGCTGGCATAAGCATAGTCCAGACATTTGGAATTCCATATTTCACTTTTGAGGAATGGTATCAGATGGGATTAGGCTCGGTCCAGCTCAGCTTTCCCAAGAGAATCTGGCCAAGTGTGCTCTACTCAGGCCTGAAGTATCCGTGCAATCCAGCGCGCGATACCTCTCTTCACGCTCCCCCTGGACGCCGGCACTAATGACTGATGCAGAGAGAGTCCAATACTCGCAGGAAAAAAGCTAGTGGCTGCGAGTGTTTTGTGCTGCACTTTCCTTTATGATTTAGCATGCCTGTTGCGATGCACGGCCAAGTTTGAACACATTTAATTAATCAATATAATATTCACACCAGCATATGTTATTGTCCAGTGCTTTTCCTCAGACAGACCCGAGTTTCAGGGTGAAAACTTGTTTTCTCTCAATAACCTATACATACCACTGAAGCTCACGAAACCTGCTACGACTGCAAAGTGTATTTTGGTGAATGTGATTTACAGCTGCTAGATGTGGGCGGTGAAATGTAGGTATTTATTGCTCTGTAAGAACACACAGTGCACACAAAATTGTAATGATTAACATACTGTTTGATAGTTCACCCAAAAATGATTATTGATGGAAGTCATCATTTACTCACTCTCATGTCGTTCCAATCCATGTCATGTTTTTTCTGAACACAAATGAAGCAGATTTTCCAAACATTAACACACAATGAAAAACGATCGAGAAGCACTATAAAAGCAGTTCAAATAACGTAAGCGCTACATACAATAGTTACACGATAGATTTGTGTGAGGAACAGAAAAAAATGTAAGCCATTATTCACTAGAAATCTCATATTGTAATCTGCATTTGATCCATCACAATGGGCCATGAGACTGTGATTGTCAACCTGCTGCTAGATTCTCAATGAATAATGACTTCTGTTTGTTTCTCACACAAAGGTATCGTTTGACCTCAGAGGAGTTAGATGCCTGATGCTTTCATGTTTAGTTTCTGTCATCTTCTCATGCTCCACTGCCCCTGTCACTTTTGTTTTATGGAAAAGAACAGTATGAACATTCTGCTAAACGTAAAAATACGAGTTTGGAACAACAGAACGATGAGCGAATGATGACAGAGTTTTCATGTCTGGACAATCTATTCCTCTGAGTCAGTTCCTTATGAATGCTAGTAATGCGGCTAAAGCTCTCCTGTTGGTCTAAACATTTCCATATTCCGAAGCATAAAATAATCTTTTGGCCAAGAATCCCTCTTTGATGTGATTTATATCACAGGATTAAAGCAAATCCCTCCAAAGGATCCTGCTGAATTCCAGGGGTGGCGAGCATTCTTGTCAAGTCAAAAATACAAGCTCTCCTGCACATGATGAACTCATCTCTAGATCTGCTTCCCTGATAGAGACCCGGAGTCGTGCTGGACACTCCAGCGATGGCTTCTGTGAAATGAGCAATCCCATCAACATCTAGGATTATCAAAAAGACACATGACACAGCACTGCCCAATTTTTGACATTTAATCTGTTCACTAACCTCAGCAAAGAAAGAGTAGTAAAGCTCTGGGATGATGTGCATTGGTCGGCTGATCTCTCACACAGACTCAAAAGAACTAAACACTCACATACAAAACAGCCATGAATAAACAAGACCTGACAAGGAACACTGAAACAATAGAGCTTATATGCACAAGGGCAAACAAGGTAACAAAGACACCTGTGGAGACAATCTAAAGGGAACCAATTAACAATGAAACTACAAAGGCTGCATTTACACTGCAAGTCTTAATGCACAGATCCCATTTTTTAGACCGTCTGTTTATTTTCATTTTGACACGACTTGTATCCGATATCTGTGTTTACATTAATACCTGCCTGTCAGTGATCGCAATACCATACACATGGTAGTAGGCCCGCAGGTTTTGAATGGCCACACTATTAAAATTATTCATATAATTCATGTTGAGTGGACAATATTATTTGCCAGCAACATCCAGTACAATGAGTTAACCCAGGTGACAGCTCAGGATTTCCCAGGGGTTGGAAATGAGCCTTACTTACAACCGTTATGTGAAACAGACAACACAGAATATTTTCTTACTATGTTCAACAGAACTGTGGCCTACAACTGACTGAGCAGTTAGATACAGGTGTGCTTGTACACACGGGCAAAAATTATTCATTTGATTATGACAGGTTTAAAGGGATAATTCATCCAAAAATAACAATTATGTCATCATTTAACTCACCTCATGTTGTTCCAAACCTGTATGAGTTTCTTTCTTCTGTTTCTGGTCCCAGTTGACTTCCATAGTTATTTAGTTTTTTCATACTATGGAACTCAATGTGGACCAGCAACTGTTTGGGTACCCACAAAAAATAATTTGAAGTGGAGTTTACAATGGTTTTTTTTCGTCTGTTCTCAGTTGGAGATGAAACAGAGAGGATCTTACCTTTACTGCGACACAAGTGAGAACAGACAAGTTTAATGCATCTTAACAAAATAGTTACAGTTTATGAAATCCATCCATGCAAATCTGTTTCTAAACAGCTTTTACTTTTATCACTCCCCTCCACACTCTCAAATGTTCTTCTTGCAACACCCTCACAGAAAGTCTAAAAACATTTAGTTAGCGTGTTTATTAAGCCGTTTCCTACAGGAATGGTGGTGTGGTTTTAGTGTGTTTTATCCTTGTGGGGACATTTGGTCTCAATCAGGCTCTGAAATTAACTTTTTATTCACTTGCCAGCCACTTTGGCTTTTAATTTTTTTAAGTAACTGGGCCATTCAGAATATCAAAATATCAAAATCAGACCAGAAGTTAGAAGTTTTAAATAATTAAAAATCTTATTCTGAATCATTGAATCCCTATCAGTTATATGACATTCAATCATTCCTTGCGAATTCTACAAACTATATCCTACCTGTCACAAAATACCACAAACACACCATATTCACACCTCTACAAAATGATATCCCTGGACATAATTTCATGATTTCTCTTGTCTCCTCACCAGTGTATCGGCATGTTATACTTTGATTTTCTCTGATAGCTATGCCATGCAGAGTGATAATCATAACCCGCCCAGAGAATTAACATATCGGTAAGCCCCTCCCCTCAAACGCAGATGAGCCAATGGCATTCGAGTATCAGCTGCACATGAACCAGAACTCAGTCTTCTTTAGGTTTCAGCACCATAGAGAAACACTGGAAGATCCGAAGCTCACATCGGTTTGATGGTGTTTATGCTACAAAAAATGGAAAAATGATGTGCCTTGGGTGATTCCAGGTATCTTGAGAGGATAGGCCATGGAATTTAATTTTTATTCCATTTGCTGAACCCAAACAAAACAGAGCAAAATGTCCTTAAGCATTCAACCCCAATGCCAATGAAGACATTCATTTTCTGGCTGTCATACTCTCATTAAATTACACTTTTCATCTGTTCAAGCAGAACATTAATGTCATCCTGTGCTTCAGCAAGATATCTCTGGCTAAAACTAGCTAACGTTAAAGTTAGTGAGTCCATGCTAACGTACAAACCTAAATAGCGGACTGTTCTCACCTCATGGACAGTTTAGGTCAAAAACACATTTCAGTGCCTCTCCATATTAAACTGGTTAAATGTAACTCAATTTAATCTGATGACCGTAATGAGGTTTCTCCCACTTGCATTGTGATCTGTAAACCCTCGCTTCCAATTTAATCGTTACCCACCATATTTATTTTAAAATCTTTTATATATCCCTCCATGGCAAATGTAAGTCCCACTTGCCTTCTGTGTCCAAAAAACATCACAGGACAAGATTTTCAGTGTCTTTGTAAGACTTTGTACACACTGTTTGTTTGTGCTAGTGAGCAACAGTAACTAAGGGGGGCGGGGCTTACCGATAGGTCAAGTCAAGGTCAAGTTTATTCAAATAGCACCTTAAAAGCAACAAGTGCTGACCGAGGTGCTGCACAGCCAAAACATCAGAAATATTAACCAATAAAGAACACTAAGACATATAAATTAAAAATCATTAAGTACTATAATATAAAAGAAAACACAACAGAAATAAAACAAAAAGGTGTTTTCAAGTTAAGCAAAAGCATGAGAAAAAAGGTATGTTTTTAAGAGATGATTTAAAAGAAGATAACATAGGGGATGATCTGATGGATGAAGGTAAAGAGTTCCAGAGCGTAGGACCAAGAACTGAAAAAGCCCTGTTCCCTTTAGATTTTAAACAAGATTTTGGGACAATCAGTAACAACTGAGAGGACAATCTAAGCGTTCTCACGGGAGAGTAGAAATGGAGAAGATCTGAAATGTAAATAGGGGCAAGACCATGAAGTGCTTTAAATACAAAAACTAAAATCTTAATATCAACTTAACAGGTAACCAATGAAGTGAAGCTAACAGTGGGCAATATCCCTCTATAGGACGACTGACTGCATAACCACGGTTCATTTTCACTGGTGGGTGTTCATGTCAAACCCCACACAGCACACACACCTGACTGTCTCAAGCCATCAGCATTTGTTCTACTGATTTTCTGTCTTATTTGTATGATTATAGAAGCCGGCCGGTTGAGCGGGCTACAGCTTTCTGACAGCTCCGCGGCGCTCAACATTAGCCATACGGCGGCAGGCGCAAGCAATCTTCTCTGGGTTCATCTCATGCCATAAACCTTTGGCTTATTAACTCACATGCTAATCAAAAGTACTATGGATTAATTCCAGCAGTTCCTGTTTTGCAAAACGCCAGAATCCCCCTGCGGTGGACGAAAGAGCTCTGGAGATGCAGGAAAATGATTAGCATATGGGAAACAAATGACTCTTGACTGATTGTGTGATGAATGGCATGACCTGTAAGTGATTATAATGTGATTTGTTAATTTAATAGTGTGATAAATTAATGTATATGTATATTTGTCATGCCTCCACCAGGCTCTGCTTATTCTCACTTGCACCTGTAAGCATTCACATGCACAGCCGCACACTGCGTATATAAACCACACAGTCAGTGACTGACTACAGACTCAACACACCGCCACAGTAGTGTTCCTCAAACCGTCTTCCCTCTGTGTTTACGGTGACTTATGGTGACTTATGCACGTGTGTATTACATGTTCAGTCTATAGAGGGTCATCTGGAGCCCACTGAGTGGGGAAAAGACTGAAGGGCAGCATTGGTTTTCAGTGTGAATGCTGCGGCAGAGCACACAAAACACATCTAAGAGCTTTGTGATTGTCTGTACAAATAGGTTTGACAAGAAATCTGAGGTATGTTTGTACAGACTGCAGAAAGCTACAGAAAAGAGAAACAAATGGACTCCAGGCAGCGAAACTTGGATTTGCATTTATCATTTTATGTGAATTTGTTGAATTTTGCAGTAAAATCATACCCTATATATTGTATTGACAGCTCATCAATTAACATCTTATATTCTGCATAACTGGACATTTTTAAATAAACACTGACAAAAACTATAGAAGATTTTGTGCTGGACGATATATATAACATTGATATAAGTGATCACCCGGATTTAGACCAGCCTGTTTTGTATTTACCAAATGCGTTCACAGGCAAATCTGCTTTATGTATTTCCCCAGCTTCGTGATCAGGCACATATAAGGCAAGGCAAGGCAAGGCAAGTTTATTTATATAGCACATTTCAAATACAATGGTAATTCAAAGTGCTTTACATAAAAGGAAATAAAATAATTATAAACAATAATCACAAGTAATTTAAAAACTTTTTAAAATGATTTAGAAATTGAATTCAAATGAATTTAAAACAGGTAAAAATAGAAAATGGTTATACATAAAATACATTTCAGTCAGTTCGGACATAGCACAGTGCTCAAAAAAACCTAAAAAGTTGTAAAAACATTTTTTTGTTCAAGAAACACGATTCATCACTGCATATCAGTATCCATGAACCACAGGATCTTTGGTAAGTTGTAAGGAACACTATAATGAGTCCAGCAACCTTTAGTTTAAACGAATTATCGTTGGTTTTATTCACGTTTTCAAGGCAGCAGCTCTTTTGCCACTCAGTCCGTCTGAAGTGACATCGCCACCTACTGGCCTGGCATGCAAACTACCACGCTTTTAGTCACGGATCCTTTTAAAAGGGGATTGTTTTGACAATGTTGTCGTCTGTATGCAAAACTGTTCAAAAACAGTTTTTAGTACATTCTTGTCATGTAAATGTAATCATATCCACTAGTGATCAACCACCAGTTTAGTTTACTTACCTACTGACTCACCTGAATATGAGCATACCTGTCAATAAAAGTCTTTTTTCTTGTGCAGTGTGTACAGAGCCACAGACATGATGCAGGAAAAAATATAAACGGCCACTATAGCGCCCCCTGTGGCAATGCTGAGAATACAACACATGCTTGTTATGAATTGCGTCAACATATTTCTGAATGCAATAATAACGTGTGAAATCACGGCTGCATAGCTAGAGGTGTTTGCGTCCCATTCTTGTATAACTTATCGCTGGGGCCCGAGCGTTGCGTGGACTGCGTGAACTTTGCAGACACTGCACATGAAACAATGTTCAGCCCGAGAGGTAAAGTGGGAAACATAAGCTGGCTGTTCTCGTGAGTCACTCGGGACAGGCCAAATCACTCCCAGGCCCACGCCAGCATGTTTTCGGAGCCTCTGGTGGACCTGTGTGCCCAGCTGTGTGCTGCGTCCGGCCGTGCCAAGCTCTTGATTGAAGCCCGTGCATCCGCGTGCCAAGAATCACAACTGCTGGAATGCCTGCGCTGGAACGGCTCGGCTCGCTCCATTCCTCTCTAAGTGACCATAAAAGGCCGAGAGGATCGTTCAAAAGAAAGCAGAGCGCATGCAGAAGGAAAAGCTTCAAAGCCCTTTCTTATAATCTAAGGTAACGTGAACAAAGGCCTGACGGAGGCTCACTTCCGAACGCGTCATGCGAGAGATTTAACACGCCGTTTGTACCGAAAGGTCACAAAATGCAGGAATGCACCTTTATCTGGTGCTTCTGTCACGAGGAGGAAAGTGGTTGAGGAGTTCGATGCAGATTCCTTCAAAACCCCTTTGAGCCAAATCAGTTCACTGCGCAGATATTTTCAGGACAACACACGTGCAGTTTGACTGGTTAGCGCCGCTGCTGGCCGAGGCCGGAAGTACACCTGCTGTGTGCAACCCGTATAATTAGTCCCATGACTTTTACACGACACAGNACAACACACGTGCAGTTTGACTGGTTAGCGCCGCTGCTGGCTGAGGCCGGAAGTACACCTGCTGTGTGCAACCTGTATAATTAGTCCCATGACTTTTACACGACACAAATCAAATCAAATCAGCAGCTGACACATATCTGACACAGTAA
>SCHK01367450.1:1875-12236 GCA_004124795.1 Poropuntius huangchuchieni | reverse complement strand
TGCAGCCCAAATATGCAAGTAATCTGTTTAACATCAAAGTCTCAGTAAAAACACCTCTTAATCAATTTAATCGAAACCACAGTGTATTTAACACAGAAATAAGACTGACAAAGTGATCTCGACCACAGTGCATGTTTATACGTTGCTCTAAACTCTCTGATATTCAGTGCTTAAATTCTATATCAGCATATAGTAATAATCACCACTTGTTGATATGGAAACGTACCAACCTGTTGCTGGCATATTAGTGAAATTACTGTGACAATTCCAAACATGCACAGTGGGGCAAATGTATGAAGTTAGCCTTTAATGTTAGAGTTTATATTCTACAGAAAACTAAAGCACTGTGATGCTTAGGAAATTAGGGCTGGTTCCTGGTTCTGGAATTCCTTACTGTTGTTTTTCTATTCTTTTTTTATTATTATTTATTTATATATCAGAAGAAAGTGTTCCATTATCTTATCACCTTATCTCACTGCGACTACATGATATGAAGGCTTACTTCCTTTTAAACTTCCTTAGTATTCAGTTATTATTGTTAGCGTCTATTATCTCTTCATGCAGGCCCGGCTTCAGAATCAAATCACTGAGGGTGCTTCTTAAATTAGTGAGGGTGTTCTAACTATATATAAAGCTCTAACTATATATATATAATCAATATATAATATATAGATTATATATATATATATATATATATATATATGTATGTAGTCCAGAGTGATGGTTAAGCACTTCCAATGTGGACAACTGAACCGGACAACAAGCCAGTTTTAGCCTTTAATCTAAATGATTACATTTATAAGTCTAGTTCATCTTCTTCGTACTTCAGACATCCAGAACAAATATGTGTTTGTGCATTAATGTCTCTATTTTATGCTTTAGGTGCAAAACTTCATTGTAGGAAACTTATCCATTTTTTATCAGTTGTATATTGTATAGCAGGATCACAGATTTAAATAGTGACAAAAAAACTCTAACTTAAGAACTAACTCTAACTTAAGAAAAGAAGGCTAATTATCATATGAAATTATTATATGAAAGGTAATAATTAGCAATATGTGTTCAAACATTAAACGTTTCAGCATGACATACCATGACACATAAAAACAGCTGCAGTCATTTTTTTTTTTAATCGATGCAGAAATAATTCAGACTAGTATCACTAGTAGTGAACAACCAAGAGGCAAATTAATAATTAGCTCTATGGAACTGAAAAGTCTGTTAATAAGGAAACTCTTTAATGGAATCAGTTCCAGTGGTCCTCTTTTATTTTATTTTGCAATTGAAATGCTTTGAAATTGAAACCTTTTTATTAGGTCAAAAATGAGTGTTTTGTAATCCATTTTTGCAAAGTTTGTTGTTTTTACATACATTTTTAAAGAAATTGTTTACCCAAAAATGAATCCAAGATGTAAGTGGCTTTATTTCTTCAGTAGAACAGTAAAGAAGATTTTTAGCTGAAATGGTGGTCCTTGGTGAATCATAAAATGCAAGTCAGCAGCTACATGCATTTGAGGGGGAAAAAAAGCATATCAAGGAACACAAAATTAATACCTGTGTCTCTTATCGAGAAATTGAGGTCTTATGAAGCGAAACGATCAGTCTATGCAAGAAACTGAACATTATTTACAACATTATTACCTGTAATGCATAGCCTTAGGGCAGCAGTCTGATGTCTGGTCCGTGAATGAATCATCCTTTTGAATTGGTTTGTTTTGGTGAGCTAGTTGAACCAGTTCACCAAATCGGACTGAACCATCTGAAACAGCAGCACAGATCTACAATCAAAACCACTCACTCAAAACACTTTCAGACATGCCTGACAGTTACTCCAACTTGAAATGAGCCAGTATGGTCCTGTGATGCTGGTTTTTCCAACTCATTCAGCGCTCCAGTTCCTCCAACAGTACACTAAACTGAGAAAACAGTTACAACTCGAACTAAAGACCAATAAACCATTGATATGTACATTAACCGAGCACTTAAATAAAGGGGTGTGATGAACGTTTTTATGGTTTCTCTTTGTCTGTGTAAAAAGGTGAGCTGATAAAGACAACTTTATTCACTTTTTATGCTTTAGACATGTAAAACATCCACATTTCACATCTGATATAATTGTGTGATTACATAAACTAGTGAACTGAACCAGTTCATTGAAACAAAATGTCTGAAAGAACCAGTTCATGGAAAAGAATTGTATTTCCCTTTTGCCTATGTTGTAAATAATATTCAGTTGCTTGCACAGGCCGATTGTTTTGCTTCATAAGAACTCAATGTATTCATTTTGTGTTGCCTGATATGTTTTCTCGAAGACATTCAGCTGCTGACTTGCATTTTCTGAATCACCAAGAAGTGCAATTTCAGCTAAAAATCTACCTAACTGTTCTACTACAGAAAAATTCACCTACTTCTTGAATAGCTTTGGGGGAAATTTTGGGTAAACCGTCTTTTTAAAATCATGTTGTAGGTCCCTGCAGAAAATAATATTGAAATGCTTTCATAGTGTATACAGTTTTTTGAATGCTTACCGGCTATACTGACTTTGTCAATCAGCTGCACTATCTACATTAACAACAATAACTACATTTTGCATACGCTGGTCCTTCTACTAGGCAGGCACTGATCCAGCATTAGTAAAATGGTCTTTTCTGCTGAGCTGTGTATTTGTAAGAATGTTTGCCAGAATCAACTCCCTTCTCTTAAACATTTTAGATCAGGCAGCTGCGTGGACAGCCCTCCAAGTTCCAGAATACCAGTGGTGGCGTTTATCAGGACCTATGTTTGGAAAGCCCAGCGTCTGCAGAAGGTGATTACCTCAGTTCGGACGAGGACCCTCTTCAGAGCCTGCCTGTGAGCTCCCTGTACCCGCACCACTCGTCACCTCATCTGGACAGTCAAGGCAGCTCGGACAGCGACGGCGAGGAAAGGAACCCCATTCAAACCCCCTGCCAAGACCCTCTGCCTAACCAGCAGCAGCTTTACCCAGGCATGGTGTGCACCGAAGGACTCGAGAACTGAGATTGCTTGAAATGGTGAGACGAGACGGACAGAATCCTTTAGGAATAGACTGCACAAAATGCACACGTATATAGCGAGAGCGAAAGATTATGTACATTCACCCAGAAGCTGGCAAGAGTTAGGGCAGGAAACCGATGCATAGCGTGACACTCTCATAGTATAGTTCGCCCTCACTCGAGCTGTGTCCGAAAGTTGAAAAATGCGCCTTTGCTAAGGCACGTCCAAATCCAGCATTTGCCTTCCATCTGTTCGACTTATAATATCTCCACGATCTTGTGCGTTCAGTTTGGCGGTTAGTGATAAAATGACATCTGATCAAGAGATACACGAATACGTAAATTCCTAGTTTTTAAAAAATTAAGTTTACATTCTACACAGAAATGACATTGTAGTCACTAAATATTTGATTTATGTCTAAACTTTACTTGACTTTGTTCTTGATCATTAGATGTGTCGTTTGGTGTACTTGGCAGCTGCTTTCAAATTCGGACACAGCCTCTATGTCTCTCTCTTTCTTATACTTTCTCTTTGTCAGTGTGTCTGTTGCACAGTTGTTAAATGTATTGTATTTCTTCCCAGGACTGAATTTGGAGTTCTGTGTTACAAAACACATACACAGAGAAGTCAAACTGTCCTCTTGTCAGAGTGCCAGAAAGTTTGGTCATTTTTGCCATTTTCTCCTTTCAGAAAACAGTGTGGCCTTGAAACTACCTCTAATTTAACCAGACACTCACTCAATCCCTGTGAGCATACCAACTTCACCAATACAACAGCCATCTGGCTAGAAATGAGGTGACGGAGGAGAGAAAAAGCAAGCAGGAGACACACCTTCGGGTGGACTAAAAGTTTGCAGCATCCTGTCAGATCCTTGGCTTTGGAAATCAAGGGATTGTCTTTGTCACACTCAGTTGGAGTCAAATGTAGGAAGCATCTCTACTGTTTCTTTAGAGGAAAGCAGCAGCAGATTTGGTGCTTTTCTCATTCTGGACGTTCTTCGTTTTTCTGTCTTGTTCCTGTGGAGAGGATGAGCACCTTTTATGTTTATCTCAAACGCAACAGACACTACAATCACTTTAATGAGAGGTGAAGGCTGAAGGAAAGAAAACAGGAATGAACAAGGTCTTATTATATAACGTAATAGGGATGTTAATAGTTACATACATAGATGAATATTACCGTAGCTCATCCATGTATTTGTGTGTGTTTTATATAAAACAAAGGAAGGCGATCAAAGTTTTGGATGGAGAAAAATCCATTGCTAAAGAACTATTGTGTCAACATTGCCAAATGTTTTTTATGTTATTTATATGTTTATTTCTTTCTTTTTTTTTTTTTTTAAATAATGTTAATGTACTTCATGCATACAGAGGCCAAACTATTTAATTTATACTATTCTTCTGTGCCAATCCTGAAAAACAGCATGAAGCTGAAACTACAGGGTCTCCAGAAAAGAGATTAATTCTAAAAAAGGGTAAAGAACAGAAAAAAACAACTGCTGCTATGACATATCTAGTTAGTTATTTTATTATTATTATTGTTATGATTATTATTTTTAAATACATTCACAAGAATAACCCCTGTCTCCCATGTAAGGTAGATCTATAAATCCAAGATAAACTGTGAAGTTATTATTGACTTGACGCTTACCAGCAATGAGTTGCCTAGATTTGTACACTACATAAATACCCAAGTAACTTATGCGATATTGATTTGCGTTTCACATTTCAACTTTTAACCACCTTAAGCACTGATCCTGATTTTTATGGGTTTGTGCTGATTCAAAAGCAACTCCCTAAAGCATTTATGAAGACTGTAGCTTTTGGTTGTTATAAAAAAGCTTGCTTGCATTCAACTGAACTACAGAAGGTTTACAAACAAACGTAACTACTCAACTAAATTACAATTAATTCACAAGCTATTGCGAGATTTTGTATATATACATTATATTATACAAATATTTCATACTTGTAACAGTTTTCTTCCTTTTAATCGAGTTTGGTCACTTTAATTTTTTTTACCCACAATTTCTTAAGACTTCCATCTAACTCAGTACTGTCTACGATGCCGTGTTTGTCTGACCACACATGGTACATCAGTGTCATTGCCTTTCCCCAGCACTGCCTCATTTTGCTAAAGCTCGTCGGTCGTTGCATTTATCAGACATTCTACATGTTTACATCTGAGAGCGATACATTGCCGACATTTGCACCCTTTACTGGTTATTGACAAAAACCAGTGAAGCACTGCTCTCAGTCATATCTCTGACAGTATGATGCATTACAAGACATTAGAGTTTTGGGGAGAAGTATTTACAGTATGTGCTGAATAAGCATATCTCCTTTTGAGTGGTTGTAAGTTCTCAAGGTAGCCTGGGGTTGCTGTTTTAACGTACTGTACCACAGTGTTGTATTGACTGATTTTGTTTTTGTTTTTTGGTCTAATGCAAAATTGTTTGTGTGGAATTGCTTGTTGTAGAGTTGCTATTTTTCCCTTGATCAAACATGTAATGCCCTTGTCACTGATAAAAAATATATATATATTATTTTTTTTATTTTTTAAAGAAGAATTGACATAGACTGAGAAATAACAGTGTGAATTGGACTCATGATGATATTTTTTATTTTATAGACATTTATTATTTTAATGTTGTTTCGTATTGCACTACAAATGAAAACTACACCTCTAGCATCGTCTCTACTAGGGCTTTACTCTGATTTAGAACATCCTTCCTGTTCCCCGGTGACCTCTGTAACATTTAAACCCATCCACAAACTGGTTTCAGAAGTGTGTACCATTTATAAACTGTGTTCTTTACAAGAAAAGCAGCAAGTAAAGGAAGTTGCACCTTTCATTTCTTGGTGGTCTTTAAAGGAAAACCTCAGAGGGTCCCAAGCTGAAAGACTTTATCAAGCAGTCGTTGTACCAACATTTGTTCTGGTTTGGGACTGTTGGATTTCAAACAGTCGAAGGAAACTTTCTTCACAGCTTGATTACAAAACACAACGGTTTTGTGGTGCGAGTTTTAACTTCTGAAGAATATTTGCTAATAGGAAATCAGAAATGCCTGTTTTGAAATGAGATTTTGTTTAAAACAAGAAGTCAGTCTTGTTTATTGTTACCTTACCAGGAACATACCATTTTTAGATTTTCAATAGGTGGCTAATATGGTCAAACATTTCTGTCTCACATTGAGCTCAAATTTCAATCATCTTCAGAATGGCTGAATTTTGTTCTAATCAGTAGAAGTAAAAAAGATGAATGAAAAATGTTACAGTGAATAATAATATCAGTACTTTGTGGTATTATGAGTCAGTTTTCCCTGCATAAAGTCTATCACATATCTCAGAAACACTATATCACTGTTTCAGTTGAAGCTGAGTACATTTATGTACTGTTATCAGAAGTTTTTTTTTCTTTGAGCATCCTTTCATGGCACTTTTTATCTCTCTTTTTTTTTTTCTTTTCTTTTTTTTCTTGTTGTTGCTTGAAGGTTGCCATGTAAGCAGTGGTCATAATGAAACCCTGATGGGTTTCATGAAAGATATGTTGTAGTTACAGTAGACAGCCTAACTACAACAAAATGCGTAAATGACACTTTTATGCATGAGCTCGAAGAAAATAACTGTTCAAAAGAACACTGTATTATTTAATGCCTCCTTTTTTTGGTCTTCCATTTTCTTAAGTAGATGTGGAGATGAATTGGGAAAATAATATTTGTATATAGCGCATGTAATGTCATTCAAGTGTTACAATCATACAGAAAATGTTCTTACTGTATGTACTGTATTTAGTGTTTTCATTCATATGTAGTTTGACTGCTATTTCAAACACTGTGTGTATCAAAACAGCAACCCCAAAAGCAGAGGTCAATATTTCATGCACATCACATATGCTTTCAGGTGTAGCCATATTAAATAAATGGCCAGTGAGGGCATGGGGTCATAACGCAGAGGCTGATTTGACATCACCTCCTCTATAGTGCTCCAACAGCTGCCTTACCTCCTTTCACCAGTACATTAATGTCCAGTAGTCTCCCCATGACACCCATCAGATCACATCCTCTCTCCTACTGATTTACTGATGTGTTATTAAGAATGACAGTACTAAAGATTATATAAATGGCAATGTTATCAAATGATGATCCAGTGTTCTGTATTTGATGATAAAATGTATTTAAAAAAAATAAAATAAACATTTATGCTATACATTTGCGAAGTTCAAATGTTGGTGTTATGCGTATGTATTATTTTGAATTATAACATTAATTCATTAATATTTTGTGTTTTTCTTATGGTAGAAAATATTCAATATATATATATTGAAGAGTTCAGCTATATGTATAGGTTTCTATGTAAGTACTGGGACTTCTGAATGGGTTGAGGCTGGGATTTTTGGGGTATTTTTTTTTTTTTTTTTTTTTTATTAAAATGGAAACAACTAAAGAACCACCAGAGTGCAACATCCAAACAACATTGGAGCCCATTGACTTCAAAATATCTTCTTTTGTGTTTTACATGACTACTAAAGTCCTACAGATGATGGTTAAGTACATGACTGAATGATGACAGAATGTTCACTTTGATTAAACGAAAATGAAAGTAATTGTTTTGAACAAATTTAAAGGGATAGTCCACCCAAAAATGAAACTTTTGTCATCATTTATTCACCCTCAAGTTCATCCAAATTACCTGCATGAATTTCTTTCTTCTCTGGAACACAAAAGAAAGATATTCTGAAGTAAGTGGATAACCAAACGCTAGTACACACTGACTTCTGTATTTTGCATACAAAATACTATGGAAGTCAGTGAGGACCAGCAACTGTTTGGTTGCCTACATTCTTTAAAATATTTATGTTCAACAGAAGAAATAAACTCATACAGGTTTTGCACAACTTTAGCGTATGTACTGTAAATAATGACACATTTTTAACTTTTGGGTGAACTGTCACTTTAATTAGGCCTCTTGAGCCCTCATCTCATGTGTGTACATCATTTAAAACATTTAAAATTTCTTGATGTGGAAATACAGCTGTAGCTGTATTTTTTGTTTTGTTTTGTTTTTTAACATTTGCACCTTTTTACATCTGTTTCTTGCTAAATCAATAAACCTGCACACTGCAGCTTCAGACAAACCAAACTGAGAGTTTCTTCCTATTTGTCATCCCTACAGCGTTCAAATGTCATGCTGGTTGGCCTAAATGTGAAGACTTGCTGTCAGTTATTTATATGGTTTCAAGGCATGGACAAAAGAGCTAAGTCTTGTTGCACCTCGCACAACCACACTCCCCACGGTTTATCAGTCTTTCTACAGTCTCATCACTTTTCCCTTTCTTCCTCTCTTCTTCGTATGTCTGCAGGGGGTCTGTGACTGTTTGATACCTCCAGGGACAACAGAAAAGTTAAAATGATGCCGTCATAATCACACCTTCAAAACCATATCACACTCCTAGGCCTTCCTATGGTTTACATTTGCAATGAATGACTACTGCTGCAGCCATTTTTGCAATGAGAACATAAAATCACCACAGTGCTTTTTATTAGTCATGTCCACGGTTAAACAAAAGTGGTAGGCCTACATAAGATGTATGTCCGACAGAAAAAGCTGTGAGCACCCTGATTTATTTTGCTGGTAGTTTTCCTTCGCGCTGCAGCAGCAGCAGTTAGGGTTAGTGTAAGTCTGGTTTGTAACAGCGCGAGGCAGAGCGCGCGGCGGAAACTGACGCGTCTGTGGTCGGCCGGTTTGTGAGCGCGCGTCGAGGTTTCAGTTTTGCTGCGCTTTAAGGAGCGCGCACCTGTCCTCAGTGATTTATTACTGCTGGTGACGGAGCGAGACACGACACTGTAGCACGGCAGTCAGAACAGTCAGATAATAAAAGTGAGAATAAGGATTGCATTTAATGTTCATTGTATTATAGAAACACCGGCTGGCTCTGGACGCATTTACTGGTAAGTCCTTACGGTTTAATTTGAAGACAAGTTCGTATGGCACTAATAGCAGTGAACTGACAAAATCAGCTTACTGTCATTAGTTTTTTTTTAAAAAGTTTTAGGTTTTACCATGACATTTTCACTTAACAGGCTACCCTAAAACCACCTGCCCTCACAGCATATACCTTAATACCAACTTTAAATGATATAACTTATAAATATGTATCTTTGAAACTGTGTCCTGGAAGGAAGGGATTAAAATATAATTTTAATGAGTTTCTGTGTCCCTACACACCGTCAGACATTTATGAAGCATTTTTAAAAATTAATATCAAAGTCTTCATCCTTCAGATCCTCTTTCTACATTCACTTGCTTGCTATCAATAAGATCGCAAAGGGTCTGGAGAATTAAAAAAGTTATCATTTGAAATAATCACACAAATTGTAAAGAAATTTTTTTTTTTTTTTTTTTTTATCGTGTTGCTTCCGTACTTGGAATACCAGAATCACAATATTGTACATACATCTGTGATATAAAAAATAGGCCTATAGCTTTTTTTTTTAACAATGTAAGATGTCACTGTAAGATTTTCTTTCTGTGGTAAAACAAAAATAGACAAAAAAAATCAATTTTGGAAACATGTTTATTCCTTGGAAAATGTTTTTTTATTTATCTTTATAAAAATAAAAACAATATTTGTAGTCTGTTTTGCCCCAGTACAAACAGTTTTGGCTTTTTTATGAGTTAATACTTTTAATTTTGTATGTTAGTATTTCATCAGTCTCATGATTAAATGGATAATCAACATGACCAAGACCTAAAAGATTTACAACAATCATGACTGCATACGATTCACTTAAACAGTACGTCGAGCATTTAACAAACTCTTATTTAAAAGCAGTACCTTGTATGTTACACAGACCTTTACTTAATATATAGTTGTTGTTGTTTTCTTATTACGCTGTTAGATGTTTAAATTTTGAGTTATTCTCATTTTATAAATAAGCAATACCTAGTCATTTATTTTGAAAATTACTACAGTATTTAAAACTATTTTTAAACATAGATCTAGTTATGACAAAATAAAAGTAAACCATAGCAGGAGCTATAGAAATTTCTATATTCATATCTGTATATAGCTCATCTCAACTGAAACTCAAAGTAATATCTAATTCATTTCATGAAGTGATTTTAAATAGTGGGGATTAAGTGTTTCAACAGGAATACACTGTCATGAAGTTGCTCTGATTAGCATCTGAGCATCTCTGACTTGCAAGATGAGAACACATTTCCGTTTAGTATCCTGATTTCGTATTACATGAATTATCAAAAAAAAAAAAAAAAAAAAAAGCTTCATCCTTTTATTCGGGAAATGCATTTTTGAAGTGAACGCTGTTGTTTTCAAAATTTGAA
>SCHK01367415.1:0-10090 GCA_004124795.1 Poropuntius huangchuchieni | reverse complement strand
GATTAGACCAGTAGCATCTTGCTCAAAAATGACCAAAGAGTGTCAATATGTTTCCCATTTAAAACTTGACTCTTCTGTAGTTACATTGTGTACTAAGACCGGCGGAAAATGCTGCGCTCATGTTACAGCTGCACAGTTCCTGGATTATTACGCCGGAATGAGAGTATAGTTCCTGATCATATCGGCCTAGAAAATCACAACTTTTCATTTTCCGCCGGTCTTAGTACACGATGTAACTACTGAAGAGGCAAGTTTTAAATAAGAAAAATATTGAAACTCTTTGGTAATTTTTGAGCGATCGATGCTAGTCTAATCAGATTCAATGATCTATGCTAAGCTATGCTAAAAGGGCTATCCCCAGACCCGGAGATCGGCTGAATGGATTCAAAAACGGTAAAACTCAACTTATTAACTCTGGGGGAGTTGGAGAATGAGCCTATTTTTTTTGGAGTGTTTAACCATTCTCCAAACCTAAACTATTAAACCTAACTATTAATAAGCAGCAAATTAGGAGTTTATTGAGGGAAAAGTCACAGTTAATAGTAAGTTAACAGTAACTGGTCTTTAAACTGTGACCAAATATTATATATGGACCAGTAGAAATGTCTTGTCATTGATCCTAAACCCAGCTATTAAATATCAGAAAGAAAATGAAAGCGATAAATCTGAGGTTGATATAAATGACTGTACCAAGCACACTGTCAGAGGCACTTACAGCACAGTGCTCCTGGAGAGCCACTGCCACGCTTGGCTGATGTTTTGTGGTGACCGTCTGCAGTGCACTAAATCTGCTGCTCTTCAGCGGAGACAGGGACATCATTAATAACTTCAGCCCGAAACTCGCGAGCTGACAAGAGCACACTCCTACTAAAAATACATGTGTGGCCATGATAAACATTCCTCCTTTTCATCCATCAGGTCAGTGAGCTTTGACAAGTGAGAGTTAGAGCTGGCTTTCGACGTTCTCGCAGGGGTGGCTGGCAGCTCCCATTGTGTACTTTGTAACGCAGGCCTATTAATTTATAGCACCTTTCTGAAACAGCTGTGAAGCCGCAGCTATGAGCAGCAGGAGTGGATGATTTTCAGCACTTTTTTGGCGGAGCCGGTGAACTTAGGAAGGGTGAAGAGCATTAGAGAATCCTGCTTTGTGTTTTCTTATTTGTGTTGCACTTCCCTGTGGCACTGACATGAGAGTCTGACAAATTGTTGTGCATCAAATAAGCCAGCAAAACTAGACAATGAGGGTTTCCACTTGCCCTAGAGTGAGGTGAACCTTACTAGATCCCCATTCCAACATCTTCTAAAAACAGGTCTGAGTTTCTCAGAACAAAACGAAATGGAATGAACAGACGAAGAAAAAAATGCTAACAGGTGGAAAAATGACAACGGCTCCACAAAAAAAAGGGGGGAGGGGGTTAGTTCAACTGAACATGAGTCATATAATAGACGACAACATTTAAAAACTGCTGGTATGGCCACATGAAAGCTTGCTGCTGGCATATAAACACTGATGAGCGCTCCTTACGCACATGGAAAGAGATATTAATAGACAGCAGACTGGAATATGCTGCATTCACGCACTAATAAACCAGACAAAAAGCAAATGGAATATTAATTATAAAACACATCATTGCTTGGCAAATTATGGAAAATTAACCTTTCATCATAGTTGATTAATCGCTCCATGTTTTTTGGTTTAAAAATAGACTAACTCTACAGTCAACAGACATCATGTGATGTTTCAACAGTCAACACCGGAAAGTGAGCACATTTTTGATGTGGAGATCTCCACATTTTTTATTTCACACGCAATCTGACAAAATGAAAAATGAAAGCGCAAATACGCAACGCTAATGCATGTTTGAACTTGTGATAGCACTGGATCGTACTGAAGAGAAATCGATGTCTTAACTGTGAAACTAAAAGTCTCATCTGTGCTCAATCAGACTGAAAAAAAGTAAGGAAAAAAAAGTTTGAATCCATGGGATTCACAAATTACATCACATATATGCGCATTTATTTGCATCTCAGGTTTTATAAACTGGCAGTGGATGAGACTAAATGTATTTGCCAAAAAGTCAGCTTTCTTTTAGATATATCATCAAGGCAAGAGACAATTACTCACTGTAACTCTGATGACATTTTCGTGGTTGCTTTTTCCAGCTCTGAACACAGAAACAGTGCATTTTGACGTTTTGTTCAGAATACATGTAATGCACATACAGTATAAGTGAAAGTTTGAATTGGATTGCAACTTCATATACCGCAAACACAACTTTCATAGTCTAAAATCAGATTGTATTCATTCAGACTGACAAAAACTAGTAAACATACTAAAACATACAGTGTTTTGCATTTTGTGAGAGCAAACAGTACTTAACTTGTGTCCGAGAAAACTGAGGCAACATTCCTTGCAGTTCCCTGGTTCACTAGAAGCATCTTATCTCTTATTGCATCTTTATCTGAGTTTTATAAAACATCACCTCAAACATGGGAATGAAATTTTCTCCAGGATTCTATAAATCACTTTGGCAGTTAAACAAAGGCCATTCTCTGTTATTTTCAAATCATCCGTAGTGAGGGGAGGCTACGGCCGATCGTGTTACCCTCAGTTACTGGACGAACAGAGCCAAAAGAGAATCCTGTCTATCCTCGGCTGGGATAGTCACTCTTAATTGTGCAGTGTTTTATAGCAGGAGTGTGAGGGAGAGCTATTACATAACCCAGTGCCCTTGATGTCAGATGACCCCTATGAAAATTTATCATAGCAGGTGTCATCTTTCCTTTTTGTTTGTCTATTATGTCTGTTTGGTTGATGTAAAATCTGATTTACTGGCCATCTTTAGGACAGACTCAGAGATGCTGTTGAAAGTGACAGTCTGGTTAGTCTTGGAAGCCAGACCTTTCCAGTCAAGAGGTCTGGTGCATATTTCTGATTATTCTTTATTTATTTATTTTTGAAATTAAATTAATGGGAAGGTAAATCTGACCTTGATATTACAACTTTAAAGGAGCCATATGATGCAATTTCAAGTTTTCATTTGTCTTAGGAGTGTTACAAGCTGTGCATAAGATCCTTAAAGATGCAAAGACTAAAGTCTCAAACCCAAAGAGATATTCTTTATAATAGTTAAGACTCGTCCACGCCTTCCTAAAACATTTCGTTCAAACAAGCCCCCACATAACTACATCACTGTGTGGGAAGAGTTGCAAAACACCACCCAAATGTTTATGCAAAAAAAGAAGGCGTAACTTTTATTCTCACTGTAGTATTGTTGCCACCGCTGCCATGTCGTGGAGACACTGTGTGTTTCCAAATATGGTAAGGGGCGTGACATTTCTGTCACATGCTTGAGGTATTCGGCCAATCACAACACATTGGATAGTTGCCCAATCAGAGCACACCTCGCTTTTCAGAATGAAGATCTCTTAAAAATTAATGTGTTTTTTGTACCTTAAACCATCTAAACCATGTAAACACATTGCATTACATGAAATACACAAAATAATTTTAATTTTAGCATCATCATATGACCCCTTTAACTGCCCGTCCTGTCTGCTACTGGGTCAAGCTAAGTCAATTAATCTGTATAGCACTTTTCACAATATATGCTGTTTTAAAGCAGCTTTACAGAGTTTCATAAGATTTTTTTTTAAATTCACTTTAGTTACATTTACAGTATTTTCTCTAAGTGTGTGAAAATAAACCAGAGCTGGGTACTGGTGTACATCATCTTAAGGCTGTGAATCAGAATGTGAGTCATTGGCATATTTTCAAGAAACAGGAAAAAGTTAAATAAATGAAATGAAAAAAAAAAAAGATAATAATAATAATAATAATAATAATAATAATAATAATAATAATAATAATCATCATTTTAAAAAAGTTTGGATGTATGACAGAGTATTTCTGGGCCAAATACACTCTTTCCGGGTTTGTATAATAACTTGTTTCCACCGAGCAGTACGGGTCAGTACAGTATAGTATGGTACGATTTGGATAGTACAGCCTGACCTGGCTTGCATTTCCACCGTCAACAGTACCCTTACTTGATAGTCATGTTGTATGCCGGAAAGTAGCAATCGACATAATTCTCACGCAAAGAAGAAAGTTTGATATTTTCTGTGTGTATGTGAGTGAAAATGTACAATTATAAAATACACTTTTTGTGTTTGCGCACTCAAGCCCAACACCCTAGTAACATGTGCAAGTGATGATTCTCTGTCAACCAATCAAAAAAGTGTTACTGTAAAGTTCACTATTTTGGTACCATTCACAACCTCTGACAATGGAAATGGATATAACTGCGTACCGAACTGTACTGTACTGAACTGTACTGAACTGTACCACAGCCATAAGCCTTAAGTTTTGGAAAGTTTTCTCTATCATGGCCCTTCATGACGCCATAAAGACCAAAAGATGTGAGAGCACGCCCATCAACATGCTTTCTTCTGCAGCACTGCACAGGACTCGCTCGAGAATGTCTAAAGGCAGATAAATGGCAGATAAATCTGCATATCATCGGCATAAAAACGAAACGACACTTTGTTTCTTAAGTATAGTTCCTAAAGGGAGAAGGTACAGTAAGAACAGAAGGGGGCAAGAACAGAGCCTTGAGGGACTCCACATTTTCATGGAGCTGACGCTGACATGCATTCGCCCAATTTTACAGCGAAACTTCTATCTGCTAGATACAACCTACGAATTCCAACATGGTTTTCCAGCTGAGAAACCAAAATATTATGATCAATGGTGTCGAAGACCGCACTCAGGTCCAATAACATCGAGGGATCGACGAGGTTACAGAATAAGAATTTAATAGTATATTATTTTGAACCCTTAAAAGTGCTGATTCTGTTTTGCCCTAAACCCAGATTGAAAAACTTCAAAAATTGAATCATTTTCTAAAAACGATTGTATCTGAATAAAAACTACCTTCTCCAGAAACTTAGGAAGAAAAGACAGTTTCGAGATTGGTCTGAAATTGGATAGATCAGTGGTGTCCAAACCTGTTCTCTTTAATACCCGCTGCACAATGGGACCAGACATCAGATGGTCATCAGGCAATTATTTATTAACTTCAAAATACAGGGGCCAACAGCACTAAAATCCTGTTTCAAGAACCATGCCGGGTAAAGTCTTGGGGACTAGTAGAGGGTTTCATATGTTTGACAGTCACTGCCAACTCTGTCATAAATGTAATAAACAGTGTGACAGTATCCTGTATCTTTTATATCCTGTGTATAATGCATATCCGGATCAAGTCATAGCACCAGGGCATTGTTTAATATGGCATGGTACTGTTCTGAGAATAAGCCTTCTTGAAACTTTTTTAAATTTTAGCATTAAAATACATCAGTCCAGTTATTAGTTGAAATTATCTAACATTTTGATTACTGTTGTTGTCAAAAGGCCATCCTATCATGTTCTATATATTCAATAAACTATGCTGTGCTTGAGTGCAGACAGCACTGAAAATTACTGAGGTAATATTATAGTTTTAAAAAAAAGCTTCTCTTCTGTGATGTTCACCATCCATTGATTGACACGGAGGAATGCAACTTTAGTCTTGGCCTAGTAAATCTCAAGCTTATTAAGACACTATTGACAACGCATGCACCACTATCCTTGTTATCACAAGCGTTTATGGAAAAATATCCTAATCTTTTTGTTAGCGGTCTTGAAACAAGCCAGTCAATCCATCAGAGTCAAACAACAGGTGCCTTTGTCAAAATCTAAGGGCTAGAAAGAGGCAGCAGGGCTTAGAGTTTCACTCTTTGAAAGTGATACGGGCCATACGTCTCCCCCTCTGAATGTAGTGCTGAAGGACAGACCACCCAACTCTCAGCACTTAAAGCGGGAGTAGACGGCCTTTCACAATACTTACTCCCTCACATCATGACCCCACTCTGAGGAAGTCATTCATTTGCACATGACATACTCCCCTCTTGAGCTAGAGAAATAAAAATACACACATCCAACGTAGGACAAATCATTGTAAATGCATGTATCAGCATGGGCATTTTAAATCACAATGGTGGAGAATCTACCCTCATCCACTGGCATGGAAGATGTTTTTGGTGAGTGTTCATCTGAGACGTGCGCGAGAGGGACTGTGGTGAGCTGAAGGGTGTGAGTCTATTGTCCCAGCCTGATTCTGCAGTCAGCCAAGATGCTCTCATTCCACTGGCTTGTAAAGTGAACTTCCATTGGTGACGAATGACTGTGGCATTTTCAACTCTGGCCCTAGAGGCTCCTAGGGGAACCTTTACACCATTTACAGTGAACCGTACATGGGCAGAAACCCATTATGTAGCTCCACCAAAAACACTGCATGTCAGAGAGCTCCCATTTATGTCCAGCATTTTCCATATGTAATCAAGTCATACGTGACAACTGTATATACTGGAAATATTTGGAAATATATGTTTGATTTGTTTGAACAGAAGGGTGCTAACAAAAAAGTATGTGTGCTAAAAGCAGCATTTTGAAAACTAAAATTTTTGTTTGTTTGTTTTTCATTTAATGGATGAATTTGTTTAAGTGAATCTTTCAAGTATATCTAAAAATATGACTCCTAACAATTTAGTAGCATATTCCACTGCCATAGCAGCTGAATGTTGCTGAAATTTCCTACCAAATCTGACATCTCTGACTATTAATTTTCTTTATTAATATTATTTTATAAAACAGACAGTCCCGATCATTGATTATAATTACTAGAGCTCTGCTTGTGCAGATTCAGCGAGTATAAAACCACACTTAACTGGTTCCTAATATTGATTTTTCATTATTAAATTACATTTTTAGTAATGACTTAGACATTTTTACATATATTAACAAAAATATCATTTTTATTAATAACAATTGACGCCTACAAAGAGTATCCACACGTGACTTACGCCCGATGGCTGTTGCTCCAAGTCAGCCAATGCAGAGGTCTGATCCCAGATATGGGAAGTAACAAAACACATATACTTTTGTTTATGTACTTAAGTAGATTTTTATGATATTGGTATTTTACTTCATGACTGATTTTTCGGATGACTTTTTACTTTTACTCCTTACATTTTTTTGCACAAATATCTGTACTTTCTACTTTTCAAACTACATTTTCAAAACAGACTCATTGCTTTATTTTTATTCTGTATTTAGTGGCGTGATAAATTTTATTTATTGTCATTGCGTACCTTTTTGAACCTAATGTATTACAAAAAGCATGATAACCCCTGAGATATGGCAATGAGCATTGCATCTGAGATGCTTATTTTTTCGTGTTTGAATAACTGCATGAACCAATGGTGCTTCTGCCCACCAAAACAGACAGAGCCGACAGCTATATAAGTCAGCTCTGAATGGCGTTACATCAGAATCTTTCAACTGGTATCGACAGTCATTGAATCACGTGCAGCCTTAACTCAGGGAACAATGGTTACGTTAGTAACCAAAGCATTCCCCATTGAGCGGTCTCTCTCATTGCATTTTGATTATTGGGAATGCATCCAATAGCACTGTACTATCAGCAAGTGTAGAAACCATAATGAGGGCTTCTAAAATGCATGGGCCAATTATGAGACCAAAGCCACCAAACTGGGGTTTACATAACATGACTTCCTCCACTTATTCAGGGGATTTGGTCAATTAGACAGACAAAATCCGTGCCTCAAGGGCAGTGATGTCCAAATTACCAAACCTGGTGAAGGTAGACAGCGATGTCCAGCTAGCAGCTGTAAAGATGTCACCAACTGAAACTACACTGGACCAACCCCAGGTGGAGACCGTTCCTGTGGTGGAATGGGCCCCCACTCTAATAGGACACTGTAAAGCAGCTAGAGAAATCTGGATATATTCTAAGAGCCCAAACCAGAGTAAATTAGGACCTTGCTCATCCTCAGGGTTAAGAAGAGCCAGAAGGGTGATGACTTGTGCTCTGAACGGAGTGGAAAGCACTTCAGGCACATAGCCGTATCTTGGTTTGAAGACAACCCTACAGTCATTAGGCATGACCAATGACCGCTTTGACCAGTGCTAAAGCCAGAAGAAGGGCAGTCTTAAGCAGCAGGGGCCATAATTTGGCCAACTAGAGGACTGTGGAAAAGTCCCGTGTCAGCACAGTCTGAGGACGAGGCAGATTCAGTATCTCAGCTCCCCTCAGGAACATAACGACAAGGCCATTGACTGGCCAGCCACAAGAACAGGATTCCCCTGTAATGGCTGCCACATATATTTTGAGCACGGAAGGGGTACACCCTTATCCAGCAGCTCTTGCAGAAAGGTTAGCACAGAGGACATGTTACAAGCAGAGGACATGTCTGCAGCTCAAGGTCAAACCTCTCTCTGGGGCAGTGTCCCTGGCACTTAGGAAATAGGTAGCGTTTTGCCGTCAGACTTGGGCTGAGGCTGGGTTGGAGATGGTGCAGAATTCGCAGGCTGCTGGAAGAATGAAGCCTTCTGGCAATTTGAACCAGCTGCCAAGCTAGAACGCTTTGGCAGGAAGTGATGCATAGCCTGCGATGACTTCTGTGCCGCCGTAAAGTGCTCAGCAAAACTATCCATGGCAGGATTCTGTGGGGGAAACAGGGAAGTCAAGGTAGGCAACCCTGTCAGTGCTAGAGTGGAGGTGGTCCTGCAGGGCTTAGAAGGGGCCTTCCATCCCAGGGCCAATGGAGGGCAGAGATACGCAGGGACTGCTTCTTCTAGAGGGGGAAGCTTGCCACACTCGTGATGCAACATTGGAAACAACGCTGCTGAAATGTCCTCTTAGGAAATTTGCTTGTGTTTGCTGGATGGCTGCAGGGGAAAGCACTGATGCGAGAAGTCCTCTGCTGGGACTCTTCTACAGTGAGTAGCAGGCTTCAAGCTTCTTGCTTCTTGGTGACTCAGACAAGACCCTTGGTCAATGTCCCAAAGAAGGATAAGATACTATGTGTCTGTATCAATTTCCATACACTGAATGCATAATTAAGGTCTGATGCCTATGCAATGCTGCAAGTCGACAACTTATTGAAGAGGATTGGACAGGCATAGTGTATCACCACCCTGTTCCTGTGTTAGGAGTGCTGGCAGGTGCCCCTTGATCTACCCTCCAGACCATACACGACATTCCAAAGTTGTACAAGTTTACTTCTCCTTTGGCCTCTAAGAGGCACCTGCCACATTCCAAAGGTTAATGAATCTAAGGCTGTGAGGGATGGTTTGCTGCCTACCTAGATTACATAATGATCCATAGTAACTCTTTGGCAGAGCATCTGAAACTAGAGGATTCAAGAGACAGGGTTGGCACTGAATGCAGCAAAGTGCAAATGGGCTTAGCAGGAGTCCGAGTTCCAAGATGAAGGAGGTGGTGAGGTCTATTCTGGGGCATGTAGACTGGTTCAGGAGATTTGTTCCAAACTTCGGCTTGACTGCAGAAACTTTGACAAAATTATTCAGTAAAACAATGAAAAACCAAAATGTGTGGACCAAGAAATGTGAAATTACATGTAAGACCTCAACGGAGAAGGTGCATTCCAGCCTGGTTCTACAGTCTAGACTTCTCCCGGCATTTCCTGGCACAAGTGGGTGCACCTCCACCAGAAAGCACTGGGAGCCCTCCAACCCTATAATTTCAAGGTACTGTACAGCATTCACCTGTCAGACAGAACATGGTCACAGACTACCTATCCCAGGTCCCTGTTCTCTGGAGGGAGAACACTGGTGTGCACTACAAGGGTTTGTGTGACATTGTTGTGAAACAAGAATTCCTTTTCCAAGTCGGACCCAGGTGGCATGCATATTTTAGAGGGAAGGGGACACTCCTGATCTGGAAAAATTGGACACAATTTCTGCAATGCAGTGCGAGTCATCAATTTTATCATATTTTATAATCAGTTTTATCATATTCATGGAATGAAGGCTGACAACTGTACACATGCATATTTTATCAACATTTAGGATGCAGTAGTCTTTTGGCAAACCCAATATCGAGAACTTGATTTTGTGCGGCAAAATTGCATCCTTCAACTAGATGACTTTAGGCCTTATTTATGACACACAAGCAGAACAAATTTTCGTGTAAATAATTCGTAAAGCCGTTCTGATGTCAAACAT
>SCHK01367412.1:0-10449 GCA_004124795.1 Poropuntius huangchuchieni | reverse complement strand
ATTTGTTTCTTACAAACATGCAGCTTTTCACTTCACAAAACGTTGAATTGATAGACTGAAGTCATCTTGACTGAACTCGTGGATTATTGTGATGTTTTTATCAGCTGTTTGGACTCTCATTCTGACGGCACCCATTCACTGCAGAGGATCCACTGGTGAGCAAATAATGTAATGCTACATTTTTCCAAATCTGTTCCGATTAAGAAACAAACTTATCTATATCTTGGATGGCCTGAGGATAAGTACATTTAAGCAAATTATCATTTTTGAGTGAACTCCATGGTTTTGCTACAAATAAAACCAAACAAACAAAAAACATGGTTACTGAAGTTAAATCGTGGTAACCACAAATTAACCATGGTTTTGCTACACTAACCATATTTTAACCGTTGTATTTTGTATTTGTAGGTTATATAAATGATGATCAATAAAAAAAATACATGGTTACCACACTTTTACTACAATAAATTAATTTATTACTAAAATTAATTAATTAATTAATTTTGTTTGGCCTTGTAACATCCACTGCAAAACATTCCCAATGACTATGCCAGCAAATATATAAATATATTTAAAACTAAATAAATACAAATAAATAAATATAGCCTAGGCTACCAACGTGATTTCCACAATACTAGAAGGACGGTATTTTCCCAACATGCACTTCGGCATGAATACATGTTTCTTTTTTTATTTGCTATAGCTTTTGTTAGGCCTATCACTTTTAGTTCCTTTTTTTGTAATATTAATAGTCAGGTGTTGTATGCTGAGTGTTGACGTGCCTTGTTAACAACCAGAAATAACAACGGCTCACCACAATAGCGCTACAGTTATCTAGCCTATTTATTTATTAGTAACTTGTTTTGACAGAACAATTACATAACCTTATTGATTCCACAGAAAATTGCGTAATGGTGCATTGTATTGTATGAAACGGCTGTTAAATCTTGCAAAAACCCTGCCAGTTTTTAAACTGCTGATGCGTCACCACATGTGAATATCATTGTAGTCAACTCAACTACCCACTGCTTTCTTAACCCTGATATTATGTCGACAATTACTTTATTAATCATTTACTTTTCCTGTCGATCCTTTTGCTTAGTCTCGCTGACGTAATCAACACATTATGCACAGCGTCTAGTTTACTTTTCAGTAATATGTCTATAACTAGCATCCATTTTAGTTAAGTAATTTGCTTAATATCAGTTTGACCCCGAAATACACTGTAGGGGGAAGAAAAAAAACAACAACTAGCAGCAGTGCTCCTTTGTTTGAAAGCACTGGAGATCCGTTGCTCCATTGATCCCGCATCAGTCCTGACATCGTATCGCGCGCATTTATTTTATTCCATCACTTTTATCCCCTTCTAAATCACAGTAACAGCAGCATATTCATTCATTAAGAAGCAGATTCGTTCTTCGGATGTATTTGCATGTTGTCTCGTGTGCGAGCGCATCTCCTGCCCCTCCTCCCAGCGAGGTGCTGCGGGGAGATCCACGGACCAATGGAAACGCGAGGCTGGGACAGAGGGAATCCTGAGCGCTGCTGTCAGGATCTCAAACAGCGGCGAGTAACGGACCGTCCGCACGCGCAACGAACCCTCGGCCCGGAGGAATATTGAATAGCTGTTATCAGTACGGGAATGCGAGACTGACCTGCTAACTTAAACGCAAGGTAAGCAGAAAGCGGGTGCGTTTTTAATGCATTGCATGAATTGCGTGGTTTTCTTGAGTCCTGTAAGTTAAAAGCTGGATATAATATGCAAATATCCATTGGAAGCTGTCACAGCGCACATGGACTTACCTTTCAAGATGATTTTTGATGTTAGGGGTATGGGTTATGCCTCAAAGGACATGTTGGAAGCACATCCTGGTGGGTACTTCCTGCATGACAAGATACCCTGCCCCTGTTAGCATTTTTTTTAGATGACTAGTGGGTCATTTTGAGCACCTGTACTAAATGAACCCATCCACCTGGCTTCATCTCACAAGACCTTTGCAGCTGTGACAAGTTGACAGCACTTGGAAGTTTTGTGACGGAGCTCTGGAGCTGTTACGAATCTGAGTACTTTGGGGGATGATTGGGGACCTCTGAGCCTTGGAGCAACTTAAGATAATGAATAATTGACTGTTGGTCGTGAAAGCATGTCCTGGACAGGGATGCGCTAAACGGCATCACACTCACCCGTTATAGTCTGAGGTGGATGCTAAAGGTGCACAGATTGAGCTAGACTGTCAAAGCACATCATATGTGAAGGCTTTTGAACTGTAGGTTAGTGGTTTTGTCATAAAAATGCAGTATGCATATGTGGATCAAGTCATGTGATTCTGTGAGAAGGTATTGATTAAAATTAGTCTCCTCGCCCAGTTTGTTGCACAAAAGCTATGGGCAGTATAAGTAGAGAGTTAATGAACTCATTTGATATAGGATCTGAGAAAGGCTTAGGATGATAAGGGTGTGTTTTTAGGGTCTTCAAGGCAAATGCTCACTAAGCATTTAATATTGATTCTTCTCAGTGTGACTCAGACTGTTTTCCATATCACAGGTACATATAGTTTAAATACAAGAGAACTGGGTCAAAATTTGATAAATGTGTCACAAAATCATTAGCATTGATCTGTTGTTTGATGTCTTGATGTTACTGGCTTGCCAGTGTGCTGTGTAGTTTCTGCAGCTCGAGCAGAGGCGAATTGAATAAGTAGGTTAACTAACTGCTCATTGACTCAATTATATTTCGCCCTTATTTAGAAAAATGACACGTGAACTGCCGTGTTTGATTCATTTCGCTCCGCTGGCATAGAGGCTTTTGCTTGGGGGGAAAGAGAAGATATACCTAATTGTTGGGAAGGAAAAAAGGGATCAGAGCTAATTATGCCAAGATAAACGCTTTGGTTATTTATATCCTCCAAATCCGTTTAATTCTTTTCATTGTCAGAAAAAGCCTGAGATAATGGAACGTATTTATGAGTACACGATTATGTGTTTTATCTAATGTTAAAGTCTGGCGGGTGGGATTTTTTTTCGGCGTCACTGAGGTTATGTTGGAATCCTTTCATTTTTCAAGTTACTTGCTAATTAAAGTTCATTCTATTATAGACAAATGAGAGCAAAAGGGTTTAATTTAGGTTTGAGACTGGTGCGGAGCAAGCAATGTCTTTGCTGTTGACTTTTCCTCCCTCAACAATAGACCATTGCCTTAACACTACTGCCCTGCCTATTTATAAAGAAAGCCTTTGGGGACTTACACTGCAGGCTATCTGCCTGTCCATTTTTATTTTGACCACCACTGTGAAGTTTGTAGTAGCACAGAACAGTTCCTTCAGCACTTTCACACATATTCATGTAAGACCTCATCTTTACTCGGATTCAGAGAGTAGTTATCCCCTCTGAGATTACTCCTTTAGCTTCTGATTCCTCTTGATTTAACTTGAGCACAACGCCGTAGCCGTATCCAGACACACTGATTATGAAGATTCCCTGCAATGAGGCTCTGAATTTATACATTGGGCCTCATTTACGAGCAGAAGGTGGCTCTATCTTAAAGGGATAGTTCACTCAAAAATCAAAACTCTGTCATTAATTACTCACCCTCGTGTTATTCCAAACTCGTAAGAACTTCATTCATCTTCAGAACACAAATTAAGCTAATATTGATCAAATCCGAGAGCTCTCTGACCCTCCATAGACAGAAAGGGTGATACCACATTCAAGGTCCAGTAATGTAGCCTACCAAGAACATCAACAAAATAGTCCATGTGATGTCATGAAGTTATGAAGCTATGAGAATACATAGTAGAAAAAGTGGATATTTTAAAGAAATAAGACTTTAATATTGTTTTTGTTGGATACAGTATGGGATTTGCTGGCAATTAACAGGCTGATAAAACAGCAAAAGAAGCACTCCAGTTCAATGTGACAGAATGCAAAAACCAGCAACTGACTTGACTTATTGACTCAGTACATTAATAACAAATGGCAGATGGAGTGGAATGAATGTATACATAACAAACTGTATGAGTTGTAATTTTGAAAATCGATATGATCAGGTTGTGTATACAAGGTGTCGAATCGGTCATACAAGACTCACTCATTCTTATCTGTTGAAAGGGGAAGAGAAACCACTCTGTGAAAGGTGTAAAAATATTTAGTATAAAACATATTTTAATTGAATGTCCAATTTTAAATAATACTAGGCAACTTGTTTATTCAGAAAATACATGGACATTTTTAAAAAGAATTATCCTGGGACGATTTAAAAATTTTTCTCATGCATTAAGCTGAAAGACTCTATATAATTACTCTTATTACTTTTGTTCTTGTTATTATTTTTATTATATGTATGTTTTAACTTTTTTATTTATATATGTAATTTTCAAACAAAATTGTTATATAATTGTTTTGAAATGATATGTGATTGTGAAATAGAAATGTTTCCTCTTGCCATAGCCACTCTTGCTGACATGGCGTTAAATCATAAATAAATAAAGCTATGAGAATACTTTTTGTGTGCAAAAAAACTAAAACAGCAACTTTATTCAGCATTTCTTCTCCACGTCACCCTAGAGCCATTTTTGAGAATACCACGATGCATGCGTGTGCTTTGATCTGCACGTAAACAGTGCATGCATTGTGATACTCTCCAAAATGGTGCTAGGGGTGACGCGGAGGAGAAGAATTGTTGAATAAAGTCATTTAATTTTTTGCGCACAAAACGTATTCTTGTAGCTTCATAAAATTATGGTTAAATCACTGATGTCACATGGACTATTGTGTTCTTGATACGTTTCTGGGCCTTGACTGTGGTAGTACCCTTCCTGTCTATAGATGGTCAGAAAGCTCTTCGATTTCATCCAAAATATCCTAATTTGTGTTCCAAAGACAAAGGTCTTAAGGGTTTGGAATAACTGACAGAATTTTCATTTTTAGATGAACTATCCCTTTAATTTTTTATTTGCCAAAATGACAATATTGTGAGTAATAATGTTAGTTGAAATGGAAAAAGCACACCTGCTGTCAACCATGTGTAAATGGGACTTAAAACATCTGGGGAGAGTGCAAGGTCTGTTTTACGTGCCAATTACTCAAATTTGTTTCATAATTTAGGTTCAGTGGAGTGATCCGCACTCGTGCCATATAACACCACTTTCAGTCTGACACACAATGAAACATATTGAGCATCCAATAATAAAAAGGCCATTTTTTGGTTATCAATAAAGGAGTTTACTGGTATCTGAGTGCTTTATGAGCCAGTCCTGAATATAGAAAGGAACTTATATGTTCAGAGCATTTTCTTTGGCTTATATAATTAGGTTCAGTAAAGAATGCTCTACTTCTTAGGAACTATTTTTAGCTGTATGGGTTTTTTTTAGTCTCTATATGGTTCTTTGGAGATAAAGTTGTAGGTTCTTTAGATCAGCATGTTGGTTTCTGGGTTATTTAAAGCATCAGATGGTTTCAAAATTTTTCCTGCTAAGTATTTTGAAGAGACCCACTGACAGAGATATAAATTTAAATTGCCACACATACAGACTTATTAATACCGTATGTGGGATGTGGATATTATATTATATATAAAATGGTTAGTTACAGTCCTCGGTTCTGATTGGTCAGCAACTGTGTTTTATTCACGATAAAACACAACTTTGACTGCTTCACCCAAGGGTTCACCCTTAGCAACATAAGCAATTAATAATATAGGGTCAAAACTGTTCCATGTATTATATATTTCAGCAAAATGAACTCTTTTTTTTATTTATTTAATGTAGTATGAGTGACCCCTGCTGGTGTTGTGTTGCATCATTCATCTTTGATTTTGAGACCACACCCTTCCCCCTTCAAAGAAACTCTTCTCCTGTGGGAGAATCATTGGTGTGTGTGTGTGTGTGTGTGTGTGTGTGAAAGCCCACAGTTTCCGAAGTGAGGAGGGCATACTACTGTATTTATTAGTTTTCTGTTTCAGGTATGATTCTTATTTCTATATGTCCATAAATTTACACTGTAATGGTGCTTACAAACTCGCGCTGTGCTGCGAATCAGTCTATTTTAAACTAGAAGATGGAAAACAGACTTTTTCTCATGCTGAGAGATAAGATGTATGTGTGAGTATATAAACATCATATATGGTGATAAAACATAAATGACACAGCAGATGAGAAGAGTTCCTATTCTATGTTTTTATTTGAGCTCTCCAAGATGAGGCATGTTAAAGAACATTCTTTTGCCGTTTACTGTTAAGTATTTAATTAGTTTGACAAATTTTCAAATGTTTTAATTCTAAGGAATAGACCTACTGTTGATAGATAGATAGATAGATAGATAGATAGATATTACATTATTTATAACTCTTCCAGTTGTTATTCGTTTATTTATTCCCAACATTTTTTTAAAGTAAATTATATTCATCAAGTTTGAAAATGGAACATGAAAAGTTCTTTTTAGAACTGCGATGTCAGGCTGTAGAACAGTTTTGGATCTGTCATTGCTTTTATTTATAAGTGTGTATGTGAGAGAGTGTTAACATTTGCAGAAAAGGTGCTGCTATTTTGCCTGATGATGTGGTTGCTTTTCCATATGATTAAGACGTGCTATTCTGGGTGGTGGGAATGGCTCTGATCAGCTTTGCCAATGACTAAGTGCCATTCATAGACACATGAGGAGTTGGCAGGCATTGTTTGAGTGGTAAGTAATTATTATAATCATGCTGGTGGTCTGTTGTAGGGGTCTGTCAAGAAAAAACAGAAGAAAATAGTTTTGATTCTTATACAGAAATTCAAAAAAGAAATTACCAAGACTGTAAACGGAGCTCCCTGGTAAGTTAAAAAGAAAGAAGACGATTAGTTGAATGGATAATCCATAATGGAAATGATCACGTACAACAGTCTGAATATTATCTAACATTTTGATGGTCTTCAAAACCTATTTGTCTATTCCAAAAAAAGGAAAAGCGAAACACACATGAGCCGCTAGAGGAAAAAAAATGATGTAATATGTGGAAAGATCTGATTTAAAGTAAGCATCAAACGAGTCCAATGCATCAGGGCACATCAATACATGGCCTTAAGCTTAAAGATGCAGTGGATAATTGGCACAAATGTATCTGCATGGAGAAAACAAATTACATTTTTGTCCATTCGTTTTGATATTCTTTGTGATCTGGTTCTGCATCGGCCCTTTTCGCGCCACCGACCCGTCCCAGCCAAGCAGCGGACGCTTGTGAGCAAACCTAGCAGGCTATAGCTGGGCTAACTGAGTACTGCAGTGCTCCTGAAGCACAGCGCAGAGAAACGGGCACATCAGAGGAAGACTGAAGAGCAAAGTGAATGGAGAACGAGTGCAGAGAGCGTGGAAGGGAGGGGAATATAGAACAAGAGTGAAACATGGCTGTGCGTGATTGTTGTTGCTGTTGCACAAGCTTTGCATACTCTAAACATATTAACATATTTGCATTCACTGAATTATGGAGATTGAGTGTGATTGTGTGCATGCATGTGTGGGGTTTTATACACCTTCTCTCTGTTCGCTCTGCAAATGGTCTGGATTTTATAAATGGTTTTAATCATGGATCAATAGACTTATGAGAGGATATGCTCATCGCTCTAATTATGTTGTTATTATGAGATCTGCCCTGCACTCATGGTCTGAACCCTTTTTCACCTGCATCTCAGACTGCAGCTTGGAAATATGATTATAACTGTCCCAAAGGGCTCTCTGGCGTCTGTAATACACAGTGGGGTTCAGATGTCTGAAACCATAGTGAAGATGCTTGTGTTTTTGATTAATTTGTAATGTAATACATTACAAATGATGTCCTAACCAGACAAAACATAATATACAGTAGCAACAAATAAAATATGTATATTCAGTGTTTTTGTCCTAAGCAGCCATGACAAGTGACAGAATGTTCTGTTGATATTCAGTTTTATTATTGTTTATATGTAGGTATTGGCATGTAACATTTGCAGGTACAACAATTAACTTTTTTTTTGCATGTTTAAGTAGATGCTAAAATGCACAGTATGGACGTATTGATAGCATCTAAACCATAAGAAGTTTAATGTATTTACAGCTATATAACTTTTTTTCATGAATCCTTTATAATTGATCATTTATACATTAAATAAGCATTTGTTTACAAAACAATTAAGAAGAAACATTGTCCAACAGCGACGCTAGCAGGTAAAGTTCTCGCCTCCCCTGAGTTTTAACAGACCACTAAAGCAATGGGTTTAGTGGGGGGTAATTGAAAATAAATGGGGGAAAGTCATGTGAGAGGAGGCAATGCCTCTATCGTGATATGATTAGATATGACTGGTTATGTTTGGCTGTGATTGGTTCATACGATAAACCCCGCCTCCTGCATTTGTGAATCAGTGTGAATGAACAATATGTTGCTGTTAATGGGAAGACGAATAAAAGTAGGTCTAAGTAAAAAACTCACTTAGATAAAAACACTCTGTTATGTCAAAATAAGACTTGAATATTAAATAAGGGTTTTTAAGCATTTGTATGTCTGTAAATATGTTTATACCTAAAAAAATGTATGTCTTAGTTGCTGTCAGTACATCAGTATTGTACATTTTAGTGTGTATGCACATGTAAGTAAATATATGTGAGGTAGAACTATGCATTTTATAAAATACATATGAATAATGAAGATATCAAATTGGCAGGGTAGCCCCACCCACAGTGAAATCTCATTGGTCCAAAATTCTGCTCTGCATAACTATATAATAAACATCAAATTTGTTGTGATTGTGTGGCGTTACACATTTTTTATTTCAGAATGAAAAAGATATATAGCGTGTCATTTCAGTGTAGTGTCAGATTGTTCAACCCTACTGTAGCTTACAGTGATTCGTTTTCTCAAGCTTGTGCTATAAAGCTTTTATGGAGGTTCTTCCTCAGCTGTTTACAGGGATGATTGGAAAGATCAGAGAAAGAAGGGGAAGTGGAAACAAAGGGAAGTAAGCAGGAGATGAAACATAAGAGCGGGTTGGAAAAAGATGGATTGAGAAGGAGAAGGATTGCCTCAATGACTCAGAATGAAGGGATGACATGTTGAAGCAGATGAATGAATGATAGAGGAGAGCAGGGAGAGAGGGCACAAGGAGAGATGGGAAAAATTATAGAAAGGAGCAGACCCAAGATGGTCCTGCTGCAGTCTCACTCAACATTTAATTTCCTGTCTTTTCCCTTGGCCTCCCTCCCTGTTTTCTAACCAGGCCATGACAGCACCACATGCAGGCTTTGGGATGAGTTTGCACTGGGATTTAAATAGATAATGGCGGCCTAACGGTTGTTGGCTGATGAATTATTCACTGGAACCTCAAGACATTGTTGTGCGGCATCACTGGTGACATACGCCAACTCTCAGGTTTGCAATATTGATGTCATGGAAGATTCCTCCATTTTGGTTTATGCAACGGCTCTGCTATGAAAATGGTGCTGGTTGGTTTTTATCTCTCTGTCCTCTGAGTTGGCTCTTCAGGTGAAGAGATGTGTTGTTAATAAAGGAGTTGATCACTCTGTAGTTGCCGTAAGCATGCTGTGTCTCATACACCTATGAGAGCTCCTTGGTAATTAATACTGCCAGTTACTGACAGCCGCATGGAGATATGGAGACGAAGTTTTAAACAGCCACTAGGCTATTTAGTAAGTGGGGATGCAGTATACAGGCTCGTGGACTGAGGCAGTGGAATATTTAATCTCCTTTGTTTTTCAATATATAAATATTCCTTGAGGTCTCACATGCTTTTTCCTTTTTTCAAGCACACTGGGACTAGCTGTCACTTTGTTTTACTTTACTGTATAGGCTTATTTTTTTTAAAGTCAATTCCTGTAAAGGCATGCGTTAAAAGGCAAGTCTAGCAGCAAAAATGTTGTTAATCAAATATTTCAATGTCAGGGTACAGTATTTATCAATATTTTGAATTAACCTTTTATACAATATGAGTTTAGATGAGTTAAAGTAATGGAATATAACCATTAAACAAAATGTATAGTGCACCAACAATACATATTCGATATACAATATATTGTACAGTTTGTTTGTACAATTCTTTTGATGGTAAACCCAAACAGCATTCTGTTGTTCTCCATGTTGCACTGCTGTTGGATCAGCCTACTGTTCCTTCCGACAGGCTTGTCATGGAGGGGGTGCAAGATGTTGTCCATGATGTTCAAATTAATTTGGACATCATTCTACACTCGCCCACCACCTCCAGTGGGTCTAGGTTCATCCTAATGACAGAGACTGCCTGGTTGGTTCAGAATGTTGTCTTCTCAGGCTCTGATCTCTGTACACACAGAACAAGACTAGTGGAACACATTTTTTATTTATTTAAGGAGGTTAAAACAATATTTTTTATATTAGTTTTAGTCTTACTAATACCGTTTAATGTGTGGAGCATTTTTTATGAGTGACCTAAAGGGTACATAACATACACAGTT
>SCHK01367345.1:0-12584 GCA_004124795.1 Poropuntius huangchuchieni | reverse complement strand
AGCCTATTTCCAAAAAAAGTGGAGTGTTCCTTTAAGAGAGTTTTTTAAAAAAGTCTTACCGACCCCAAATTTTTGAATGGTAGTGTACTGTATACTAATTTTGAGAGCATTTGTGGCTATTATTGGCTGTTGCTATTGCAGCAGTTGTGAGGTAATGCTCTGTGTCTGTATTAGGTTGCAGTGCCAAACTGCCTTTCTGTAAATCAAACCCGTGCCAGAATGGCGGCACATGTAGGGTGAGCTGGGAGACGTTCTCCTGTGACTGCCCTGTTGGATTTGGAGGGAAGGACTGCAGCTTAGGTGAGACCCACATAAAAATACAAAACTCATTAATACATAACATATTTCTCTGTTGATCTTTAGGTGGATATTAAATCAGAATGGCAGTATCAAACAGGAACTATTACTAAATGTTAATGTCATGATGGCATCCCTGATGACGGTATTGTTGGAATGATTCTTTCACAGTGATGTCCCACCCCCATCGTTTCCTTGGAAACAGTGCGCTCTGGTGGGACCTGAAGAATGAAGTCACCATCACTACACCGTGGTACATGGGACTGGTGTTTCGCACCAGATCAAAAGAGGGGGTTCTCCTGCAGGCTCAAGCTGGACAGTACACCAACTTGATCTTTCAGGTATACACACGTACAAACACACTGAGTAACATGTGGCACACAGTAATACACACAAAAAGGACAAGAAATCACAAGAAAAAGTTTAGCAATTTCATATTTGTAGTCTGTGTTTCATCTGATTACTAATAAAAATATATTTAAATTGACATTTTGAATTATTTGACTTTCTTTCTTGTATTGTATTTATTTATTTTATGGAGCCAATAAGGTGAAATGTTTGGCCAGCAAGCAAAATTAATTTTGATATTTTTTTTAATTAATGCTTACATTTACATAAGGTTTAAACTTTATTTACAATTTAATTTAATGTCAATATTTACTGATTTTTAAAATGTTTTACTAGATAATCTAAATGGAAGTAAGAGGAAGTTATTTCATTTTTTTTAAATTTTTTTATTACAATTGTTTCAGCTGTAGTTTCTAAATTTATTACTATTTTTCATAACTATTCATTTTCATTTAAATAAAACAATGACAGAGATTTTCATTAAAGGCAAGTAGAATCAAAGGACTGAAACCTCCATAAATTCTAAACAAGTTTTTCCTCCTGTTTCCTAGCTGTACTATTCTGGCATTAAAGAAAAACCTGAGCTTGTTTGCCTTCAAATAATTTAAGAAATGTTTTAAATCATTAAGAACCTGATGAAAGGAAAACATGATCTCTTTTGGCATAGAAAACAAACATTTTCACTAGAAGCACAGTGTAAATAAAATAAAACTAGCATGACTTTCCATAGCACTTTGAAGTAGACAAATTCTACTCTGAACTCCGAAGGCTCCAGATGCTGATGATGATCAAGTATAGCTCTCATATTCTATGCAAACATTAAATGAAACTGAGAAATGGTTAATTATTAAAAACCCTGGTGTGTATGTTTCTGATTCCAGGTGGTTTCAGGTCAGTTGGTGTTTTCTGTGGCACGGGGTTCGACTCGGCCGGTCCGGTTGAGACTGGATCAGGTTCAGGTGTCTGATGGACGCTGGCATGACCTACAGCTTGAGCTCCGTGATGTCAGGAGTGGCAGAGAGACTCGATATATTGCTACAGTCCGGCTGGACTTTGGACTGTATCAGGTACACACAAACACATACACCCAAACATAAGTGGTCCTCTAACCCCTATTATGTTGCTGACTGCCTGTTATAATCCCGTGTTGTAATCCATAATCTGGAATATTGGAATATCAGACCCTAATCTTTCTGGATTAAACTACAAATCAGACACAGATCACTAGTTTAGTGATTAACACTGACAACTAATATAACCTCACTTTCTCTCCAACTCTTTTTCTGCCTCTCTTCAAAACTCTCTCTGTCACAGGGAACAGTCATTGTTGGGAATGAGATTAACGGTGTAAAGGTGAAGCATTTACATGTAGGTGGAGTTTTAGGGTCAGGAGAGGTGCAAAATGGGATACGTGGCTGCATTCAGGTGCGTCTTTGTAACTTTCAGTCATTTTTTGTATTGTTTTTTTTATAATAACCTGATATGATCTCAACTGTGCTCACCACACTTCTACTTCAGCAGCCTTCAGTAATGTATGAATTATTGTTAGTTTTGAATTCCTAATGGTGTCATTAGTTTTTAACAAGCAGACAATTAGTTGAATAATTAATGAGAACTTAGAGAACAGACATAATATAAAAGTTCCTTCAAATATGCAGTCAGAAAAGCGTTTACCAACTAAATTCCCATTTATAGTGATTATTAGAATTTCCATTTAATTATATTATTATTCATTTTCTTTGTCAAAGATGGTTTTTTTTAATGTTTTTAAAAATGTTTGTGATGCTCAGCAAGGCTTTAATCAATGTATTTGATTAAAAAGTGTTTTTTAAAGTTTTATTTTATTTTATTCTTTATTTGTGTCTTTATTTAGGATGCATGTGTTGTTAATTGGATGCATACTTATATCTTTGTGCTGTATGTATCCTCAGGGGGTGCGTCTGGGGGTGCGTCCCGATTCCCCTGCGTTGCCCCGCCCTTCTAGAACCATCAAGGTAGAGACTGGCTGTAACGTTGGCAACCCGTGTAACTCCTCCCCTTGTCCCGCCCACAGCCAATGCACCGATGAATGGGATCGACATACCTGTGTTTGTGAACCAGGTAAGATGTGAATTATGATTGTTGGATACAAAATGTAAAGAATTCAAATGTTTCATATACTTGCAATGTGTTTTATTTGATGCAGTTTTTCATTACAATTTGTATTATCAGCATAAGAATTTAAATGAAAAGTTGATCTGAAAATTTCAGTATTAGGTGCTTTGGCTTTAATGACAGCATGCTCATGTTCTCCAGCATAATTTGAGAAAGATCCAAAGAGTAGCTTGTGCTTCAGTGGAAGAAGAACATCTAACCATCAGCACAAAGGAGTTCACATGATCAATCATAAATTTCCTTTTTTGATTAGACTTAGAAGCACAAAATTGTACTTTCTTCTTTCTTTTTGTTTTAAAACATTCAGTATGCTAAAATTTTACTTACTGTATTTCTAAGTTAGTTATTGAATCCCACATATATTTTTTTAGTTTTCAGTGTGGTGTCAGACGTCTGTAGAGTCTATATGTTTATTAATAATACATAGAGCATGTCAGTGGTTTCTGTTAACAGCCTGACAGTTCACCCACACAGAGTACATGATATACATTTACAAGTGCTTGTGTTGGTATGAGCTCCCATCACGTCTAAATGAAGATACAGACTCGTTCACTTCATTATCATGCCGTTAAAGTTGCATCAGCCCAGTGTTATTAATAGTGCTGTGCAGAAAGAGAAATCAAAGCCTCCCCTCATAAACTCTGAATTAATTTCTCAGACCTCCTCCTGGTAGAGAAAACCCACACGTACAACATCTCTCTCTCTCTCTCTCTCACACACACACACACGCACACACACAGAGTGAGAAGAGTGCCTAAATTTCAGAACAGAAATATCTCTCTCCTTCTTGCTCTGTTGTTTGTTAGATTCCCATACATAATTTAACAGTTTTAATGTCTCAGTGCTGCTAGTTGAATGTGTGCTAATAAAAGTTGCTTTTCCTGAGGACTTCATTGTAATCCTGTAGTGACTTCTATAGCATTCAAAGCAGTTGAAGCAGTTGTATTACTGCATTCCATTTCTGATTTTCTTCATTCATCTTAATCGGGTTTGCACATACTTTTGAACAGTAGTTCAAACATTTCCTTGCTGAAAAAGACAGAGAGAGAGAGAAAGAGAAAGGGGGTTATTGTGTCTTTTGATCACTTGTCGTGCAGATGGAGGCTTTCTATATGACTCTGGTGAAGGAAAGATCAAGGCTATGCTGTTTTGTTGGCTGTTTTGTGTAGAGAGTGAAATACTTTCAGTTCATTAATTTCCTGTGTTTTATGCCTTAAATTCAATAAATATGTATTTGAGGTGTGTGATGTTTTTCCCTCAAGTGAATTTCATTGTTATAGATTTAATTGGGGCGTGTATATCTTTTCCTTTATTATCTAGGATGAATTTCTTTGTGTCATACATTTTTATTGCATTATTCTCTCCCCCTGAGATCCATCTATGATGTTAGTCATGTTTTATTTTGCCTTTTGACTGTTTAAACAGGCAGTTTTTTTGCTTCTGTGCCTTTAAGCCACCTGAAATGAGTAACAAGCTGAGGGTTTGCTGTCAGATCCAATATATTTGGCACTGTTTCATCCTGCATTACATTGTTTTAGGCTCGCAAAACAGTTCACACTGAAACGTGTCATTCAGACTGTCGAAGTTGAATTGATGTGATCAGTCTTTTTTTTTTTTTTTCAGCGGATAATCTTTTTTGAGCTCTGAAATCTCAAAAGATCACAAAAACGTGTCATTCAGACTGTCGAAGTTGAATTGATGTGATCAGTCTTTTTTTTTTTTTTTCAGCGGATAATCTTTTTTGAGCTCTGAAATCTCAAAAGATCACAAAAACGTGTCATTCAGACTGTTGAAGTTGAATTGATGTGATCAGTCATAAAACTTTTTTCAGCGGATAATCTTTTTTTGAGCTCTGAAATCTCAAAAGATCACAAAAACGTGTCATTCAGACTGTCGAAGTTGAATTGATGTGATCAGTCATTATTTTTTTTTCAGCAGATAATCTTTTTTTGAGCTCTGAAATCTCAAAAGATAACAGAAAACAATTTTTTGTGACACTTTTAAAGTCTTTCTGGTATACAAACAACTTGCTGAACACTCCCTACATCTGCCATTGGTCGCTTAAACAGATAGCCCCGCCCCAAACTCACATCATTGGTTGAGCCAACTCTCTGATAGCAGTTACAGTGTTTATACTTTTTTACTGAAATTAACCTTAAGAATAGCTGTGAAAATAGTTTAACGCTGAAAAACTTGTGTTGTAACAGTTTACATTTTTCATTTACAGGATTCTACGGTAAAAGCTGTATGGATGCATGTCAGTTGAACCCATGTGAAAATCAAGCGAAGTGTCACAGGAAGCCCAGCTCCTCGCATGGATATATTTGTGATTGTGAAGACAATCACTATGGACAGTATTGCCAACACAGGTACACATTAATACACACCACATGTATGCACAATTGCATGAGCACAAATGAACACACACACCATTACATGTGCTGAAAAAAAGATTTTTTTGTTATAAGGCCGTTTTACTGAAAAAAGGATACTGAAAAAATGATTTCCGCCTTATACCTTATCTGTCCTGCTGCCCAGTTACTTTTATTCTGACTATAATCTCTAATAAGTTGAGAAGCAAAATTTACCAGTAAGATAATCAGTGAGAGATGGACAAAGACTTTATTGATGCATTCAGATTTACAGCTGACTTTGTGTGCATGAGAGTTTTCTGTCACACTAATCCAGTGTTCAGAGCTTATCCAAAAGACTGGATGTGTATGGCGAATAGGTTTGTGTTCATGTTAATGATGCATTTGTCCTGCTTAGCTGCATGTATGCGTGTGTGCTTAAGGTTTGCTGGCTTTGAACGGATGAAAGTAGACTTAAGTTTACCGACAGACTGTGACTCATGTAACCCTAATTCAACCCCTACCTCAAACTCACACACGCTCAGCCAAATCCTTCACAACAGCAGCAATCTCATCTGCTCTCTTTTATCTGTTGGCTCCATCTCTCTCTCTCTGTGTCACGCTGTCTCGCTCTCCATGTTAGATCTGCCCTAGATACATATGTGTTTGATCAAATCTAACTCTGTGTGTGTGTGTGTGTGTGTGTGTGTGTGTGTGTGTAGGGTCGAGCAGCAATGTCCTCGTGGTTGGTGGGGCAGCCCGACATGTGGACCCTGCCACTGTGAAGCCAGTAAAGGCTTTGACACTGACTGCAATAAGACCACTGGACACTGCTACTGCAAGGTACATGCATACTGTTGTACTGTATGTTAAATCAGTAGGACATCCAAAATTTAATAAATAAATAAAATCACAGATGTGATAGTACATGTGCACTACCGTTTAAAACTTTGGTACTGGGATCTCTTATGCTCACCGAGGCTGCATTTATTTGATCAAAATTAATTAATTAATATTGTGCAATATTAAAACTGTTTTCTATTTTAATCTATTTAAAAATGTTATTTATTTCTATGATGACAAAGCTGAATTTTCATCAGCCATTACTCCAGTCTTCAGGGTCACGTGATCCTTCAGAAATCATTCTAATATGTTGATTTGGTGCTCAAGAACATTTTTAATTTTCAGTGTTGAATCTGTGTTTTAACTGATTTGTCTGCTGGCTTTGATACTTAAACCCTTTTAAAGTTCCTGTAACATAAGACAAGGCAAGCACAAGTCTAGTCTATACACTCTGTACTATAAGAACACAAACATACTGTTTCAGCATAAGGATCAGCAGTCACAATAAAAGCTCTTCCAACAACCAGCAGCTTCATAAACATGCGTAGCGTTATGCTCCTCAGAGAAAACTTCATGTTCCTGACCTTCTCAGTGTTTCAGGAGAGTAAAAACAGAGTTTCTCAGGATCAGCCTGTGGTGAATCGACAATGCATTTTTAGCAGCTTTTTAGACACATTTTACATTTATAAGGCACATTCCTGCTTAACTTTACTTTAAATTTTATTATTAAAACAGTATATAGAGTATACAAAATAATGGAGAAATTAGTGAGAATAGGAATTGGAGATTTCCTGAATTTCTGCCAAAGCACCACATCTTTAAATTGAAATCATTAGTTGTAGTTGTACTACAGTTATTTTAGGTTATGAAGTTGAACAAATTTCTTTTAATAGTAGCATGTTATTTTGCACTTTCCTGTATGCATTTTTCCAGTATGTATTGATAATACCTTCCAGTTCAAATGTTTATAGTCAAATTCACACGTTCTTTTGATTTGGTGCTATTAATAGGAGTGAATTCTCACATGTTCACTTATAATTGTTCATACAGTATAGCTGGTCTGTGAAGTGTTAATTGCTTTTTGTGTGTGTGTGTGTGTGTTTAAGTGTAATTAAGAGATCAGAGAAATGTGTTCCTCTCTCTGGGGTGCTATAATAAAGCTTAACTCACCCTCACGCTGTACATCAGGCTTTTGATTATCTGTATATTACACTCCGATCCCAAAGGAAAACATGAACACACACAATCTTATCAGGCTTTTGAAATATATGAAGGAATTTTGTTTTTTATTCTAGCTATTATGTTATAATCACTATGCTTTGTGGTTTTTATCAGTCTGTGTTGTAGATGTGTGTGTTAATATGGATGTTTGTGTGTGTGTCAGGAGTTTCATTACCGACGGCGGGGCAGTGATGTCTGCCTGCCATGTGATTGCTATCCAGTGGGCTCCTTCTCAAGGTCATGTGACCCCGAGAGCGGCCAATGCCAGTGCCGACCTGGAGTGATTGGCAGGCAGTGTAACATGTGTGACAATCCATTTGCTGAGGTCACACAAACAGGCTGTGAAGGTACAGTAAATACCCATTCATCCAACCATTAATCCTTTCATGTTCTCTCCGCAATTGTTAATCATTTCCTCACCCGCTTTTCTTAGTAATCTATGATGGCTGCCCAAAGACCATAACATCAGCAATCTGGTGGCCCAGAACAAAGTTTAACCTGCCTGCTGCTGTCCCCTGTCCCAAAGGATCAGTAGGTGAGCGAGTGTGTAGATTCACATCTATGTCTTTTATGTGTCTTTTTTGAAGTCCATCTAATGCATTAGTTCATCTTTTTTTCCAAGGAACTGCGATTCGGCACTGTGATGGAGAGAGAGGGTGGCTCGACCCTGATCTGTACAACTGCACCTCTCCTCCGTTTGTGGAGCTAAACACTGCTGTGAGAAACTACCTCCACATTTACTATCCATTTACTACAATGAGGCCTATTTCATACATCTTTTGTTGTTCTTACACTGAAGATTTTGCATGGATGCATATTAAAATTCTGTACAATTGGTAATATTTATATTTCCGTTAGAGCTCAATAGGATAGAATTATGCATTTGTTTTTAATCTTACAGTGTAATTTTGAATTCATTTAATTTTAGATTAACAACAGTTTTATTAAATTATTAGTGTTTTTTATTAATTGTATTTGAGTATGACATGTTGTTGTTACGGCAAAGCTTATATGAAATGTAAATATAGCAAAAATGAGCATGCGTATTGTTAATGTTCAAAATTGACCAGTACATTAAAAAAAAATCCAATATCATCCATAATATTTATTTTAATAGCCCATACATTACGAAGTGTTTCTTAGAATTTGGACTTTGCAAATTATTACATAATAATTATTTTTATGTAATTTTTATGATGTGTGAAGCAGGCCTTAGATCCATAACTTTTACACAGTATTGGAGCTGCTTGTCTATATTACAAAACCATTTTTTCAATGTGTGTGTGTGTAGCTGGAGGCCTTAGAAAGAAATGAGACAGAACTCAACACCATCATTGAGAAAAAACTGGCCCATCAGCTTCGTGATGTCACAGAGGCAACAACCCGTCTCTATGGCAATGACCTTCAGATTGCCGAGCGGCTGCTTTCTCGCCTCCTGACCTTTGAGAGCCTCCAGTCAGGCTTCGGCTTGACAGCTACTCAGGATGCACATTTCAATGAGGTGTGTATTACCTTAGGGAACTGATGAATTGCTGGAAATTTGACATTCAAATTTTATTGAGCTTGACAAGACTAGTTGATTAACGTCTTGTTTTGGTCTGTCTCTCTCTGCAGAACGTATTGCGAGGCTGTAGTGTTTTGTTGGGTCCGGGCAGCGCTGCGTTGTGGAGGGGTCAAAGTTCAGGTCAGACTGGAGCGGCGGGATTGGCTGATCTGTTGGAGCAGTACTCCCGCATACTCGCCCAGAACATGAAACAGACCTACCTCAATCCTGTGGCACTCGTCGCCCCAAACATCGGTCAGCATTAATACACAACAAACACATACAGAAGAAAGAATTGCTTTATTCAGCGAGGATGCATTCAGTTGATTTATATATATATATATATGTATATATATATAAAATTCTGTTTCAAATAAATGCTGTTCTTTATCAAAGAAAATACAGATCATAATAGGAAGTGTTACTTGTACACCAAATAAGCATCAGCATCTTAGAATGATTTCTGGTGGGTTTTTGAGGGAGTGAAAAGAGCAATGTCAGTCTCAAATTAACTTGACTGACCTCTGAAAATTGATTTCTGATAAAATGCTTTTCATTGAAACAGTCTTTGGAGCATTTCTGTTGCTTTATTTATATTTTGTTTATGAAGGATATTTAAATATCAATCCTCACTTAAAAAAAAAATATTTGTAAATTATATATTTAAATAATTGTATTAAATTATTAAATTATTTGTTTTTGTTTTTTTATTGTGATTGGCATAATAATTTATATATATATATATATATATATATGTGTATATATATATATATATATATTTGTATTTATATATATATATAATTTTTTTTTTTTTTTTTTTTATAAAATAATGTGTGGTATATTAAGTTGCTTCAATCCAGTGAATATTCATTTTGTTTGTGGCAAGCATAGCACTTTTACTCTTACTTGAGGAGAGAGTGCGTCTTAGTCAGCTGATGGTGGGAAAAAGTAAATATTGGAAATACTCTGTCATGTGCAGTGTGAGTTGAAGTTGAGAAAGATCAATGTGAGACTAACACCTGCAGTGTGCACCTCTGGCAGGATCAGCAAGAAAATAATGCAGCACTAGAGCAGATCTATTAAAAGAATCCCGTAGTTCACACAGTGTGTGTGTGTTTGTACTTTGCAGTCATGACTCTGGATCGTGTTGACAACCACACACACGTGCGACGACGATTTCCACGGTATCACAGTACTCTGTTCCGAGGTCAAGCGCTTTGGGACGCTCACACACATGTTGTGCTGCCCCCTACTGCCCTAGTGTCACAGCGCAGCTTCTGTAAGTATCACATACAGTATACACACTCTAAAACCCATTTACAAGGCTTAAAAGCATTGAGCAATAAATCTGTGTGTTTAGTTTCAGCTCCATCTCCTGCTGGCCCTGTGAACCTGTTGGCCAATCAGACGTTAGAAGCAACAGCAGCACGGCGTTCTTTGTCACTGCAAGAGGCGCCGGTCTCCATTGTCATCCTCTTCATTTATCGAAGCCTAGGGGCTGCACTTCCCCCTAAATACCACACAGACCGCCGCGGCGTCAGGTTAGAAAGAAATAAACAACACACGGATCACTGTGATCTGTGAGTGTGATTGTCTTTCTAACAATGTGTGCACATCTCTGCAGGTTGCCCAGACACCCTGTGTTGAACTCGCCTGTAGTGAGTGTTTCTGTGTACAATAACCAGACATTCGTGGAGGGTTTTCTGGACACTCCGGTCCTGCTGGAGTTTCGTCTTCTAGAGACCAGCAACCGCAGCAAGCCACTGTGTGTTCAGTGGAATCACAGCAGCCCGTAAGTCTGTGTGCGCCGTCTTTGTTTACTCAATTTCGTGTCTCAAGGACAAACAAAACCACTATTAAAGGAATAGTTCACCTCAAAAATGGAAAATTCTGTCATCATTTACTCCCTCTCATGTCTTTCCAAAACTGTGTAAGTTGTTGCACTCAAAAGAAGATTTTGCCGGTAATCAAAACAGTTGTTGGTCTCCATTGACTTCCAAAGTAAGGAAAGAAATGAAAGTCAATGGGGACCATCAACTGTTTGATTACCAGCATATGTTATGTTCAACAATAACAAAAAGAAACGTATACAGGTTTGGAACAACATGAGGGTGCGTAAATCATGACAAACTTTCATTTTTGTGTGAACTATCCTTTTAAAACACCATTGGTTGACCAAACCATTACATTACACTGCTGGTCAAAAGACTTTATTCTAATAGGCTGTTATTAATAATGGTTCTTATTATTATACATTTTTTTTAAACAGTTAATACAACTGTTTAATATTTTTGTGGAAACCATGATACCTTTTTTCAGGATTCTTTGATAAAAAAGAAAAACAGCATTTATTTGACATTAAAATCTGTACTGTTGCTTTTGATCATTTTAATGGGTATACAATTAAATATTAAAATTAATTATGAAGGATCATGTGACACTGAAGCCTGCAATAACGACTGCTGAAAATTCAGCTTTGTGGTCACAAGAATAAATTACATTTGAAAATATATTAAATTAGGCAACAGTTATTTTAAATTGTAAAAATATTTCACAATATTACTGTTTTATATTTGATCAAATTAATGCAGCTTTATTGAGTGTATTTGACTTGACAGATGGTAGACCTGTGAAGAGTAGTCTGTAATCTTGTTGTAAGGAATAAGCAGTAAATGCTCTGAATGTGTGTGTTCAGTGTATCAGCAGGAGGCTGCTGGACGGTGAGGGACTGTAGTGTGGTCTATAGGAACACGTCACATGTGCGCTGTCAGTGCCACAGACTGGGAACGTTTGGAGTCCTTATGGACAGCTCACAGAGAGAGGTGATGTACATGCGCACACACACACACACACACACAGAACAAAGAACGATCAAGGCCACATCACTGAAAAGCTATTCTTTACAAGAAATATTCATGTTTTTCAACAATCTAGTATAGCAACAGAATGTTCCACAGTGAATTCCTTCAGCACAAGCACAGTTGCTGATATCTTTTCCCTTCTCTCTCTCTCTGTTTGCTAAGCAGCAGTTAGAGGGTGACCTGGAGACCCTCGCCATAGTAACGTACTCCTCGCTCTCAGTTTCCATGGCGGCGTTGTTGCTAACAGTGGTGGTTTTATCGTGCCTGAGGGGACTGAAATCAAACACACGCAGCATTCATTCCAACATGGCTGCCGCTACGCTTCTCTCCCACCTCACATACCTGCTGGGCATCAACCAGACAGAACAACAGGTCAGAGAAGAGAGATGTCTGTGTGTGTCTGAATCTAAATGTGGGTTAGTGAGACAGACAAAGAAAGTTTGGGTGGGCTCGAAGACAAAAACACTGCAAGAGACAAACACAATCTGTGTAGTTTCCTTTGTGCGGAACGTACATTGTTATTTGTAGATTGGAGTCCAAAATAAAATAAATATATAATAATATAAATATATTATTAGCACATTATAATATCACATTAATTATTTAATAATAAATAAATAAAACTGCATTAAATTGATCAAAAGTAACATGAAAAGACATTTATCATTTCTATTTCAAATAAATGCTGTTTGTTTGAAATTTCTATTTTTTTAAGAATTCTGAAAGAAAATGTAATATGGTTTCCAAAAAAATAATAAGCAGCACAACTGTTAATAATCAACACTGATAATAATAATAATAAATGTTTCTTGAGCAGCAAATCAGTATATTAGAATGATTTCTGAAGGATCATGTTACGCTGAAGACTGGAGTAATGAAAATTCAGCTTTGTCATCACAGGAGTAAATTGCATTTTTAATTATTCTGAAATAGAAAACAGTTATTTTAAATTGTAATAATATTTCA
>SCHK01367284.1:0-12402 GCA_004124795.1 Poropuntius huangchuchieni | reverse complement strand
CTCAAAAATGAGATTTATGAACTACGATACAGTGTAATTCAAACAGGAGCTCCTCTCGATTCGGATTAATCTCACTCTTTATGTATAGAAACCCTATTTTGGTTAAGAAAGGCATTCCAAGGTCTTGAGCTCAGCTACTGGCCAGTAACATTATNCTCAAAAATGAGATTTATGAACTACGATACAGTGTAATTCATACAGGAGCTCCTCTCGATTCGGATTAATCTCACTCTTTATGTATAGAAACCCTATTTTGGTTAAGAAAGGCATTCCAAGGTCTTGAGCTCAGCTACTGGCCAGTCATTTGTGTGATTTTTAAAGGCCTATATTAAAAACCAAACAGTAATATATCTGTCAAGTGAGGGCATTCCAGAAACTCCAAGCTATCATAAACCTATAACCCCTCGTTTTGCCCATTTGACATTCTGCCCTCTCTTAAACACAGGTTTGAATACTTAGTTGTTCCCTAAAGATGAGAAATATATATATATTCAAATTAAAATTCAGTCAGGCAAATGCTTTAAATCTCCTGTATTTGTTTTAAATACTTTACTGTGGTTTATTTTCTGTAGGAGAAGTCCATCGGGTCACTTGGTTTTATATGTCTAGCATAAAGAAGTTGAAAGCCCACAAACCCTGGGTCAATCAAGGGTATAACATCATATGGAAAAAGTGACCTCGTGAAAGGGTTTTCCTCTCAGTAAGAATATGCATGTCTTGTGAATCTTTTGCGAAATGTTTTTTTTTTTAACATTAAATAGGAAAAAGAGAATACACATGTGATATGAGGTAATACATAGAATGAGTTTGTCCTTCTTCAGTTAAATTACAAATGAAAATACTTTCTTTTTATCCCATTTGAGGTTCCTTATATTGAAACTTGAGTGTTTCATTTTTTAAGTTCCCCTGTACCTGTACAGTGCTTTGTGTGTTATAAAAAACAGTGGGAAAAGACTCACAGCACTGGAACATGATGTTCTGTATTTCTGAGTAAAGCACAGTGTTTTTTTTGCCAGAGGAAAAGCTGGTTGTTATTTCAAATCTGCCCTTGCTTATGTCCCATGCCCTGCATGTTTTGACACACCAAATGGTCATTTCTGCCCCTCTTTCATTCTCAGAAGACAAGCCAACTATTGGATAAACTGGGCCTTCAGAGCTATAAGAGGCACACAGGTGTCGTCATCAGACTTTTGCTCTGACGTTTGTCACTCTAATGGCCGAAAGCTGTCCTTCTGGTGAAGATACAAATTAGGTGTCTGGAATGGAGTAGGATACCCTTTAAAGACCCTGCTTGAGAAACACCAAGTATTATTTGTTAGTGTTAACCAATCTTTTTGGCAGATAGAGGCTGTCATTATCATGACCAAAGTGATTTAAAGTGTCAACACACTGGCCAGGATATATAAACTAAGTGTCTCAGCACCCAAGGTTTGTTATTGAGTTCTTCCCAGCCGTGAGCCTGGCTATCTTCCTCATACAAAACAGTAGACAACTCCTGATCACTGATTAGATGGCCATATAAAGCTAATGTTGTGGTGTACGCTCAGTGTCAAGCATACAGCTTGTTACTGGAGCTTTGTGACTTCCAGAAAGTGCAGTTTTTGAAACAAGAGTGAATGATTGGATTTGAAAACATAACGTTTACTGGAGTCAAAAACAACTTTGTCAGAATGAAACTTTTAAATTTTACAGGTAGGATATGAGTATATGAATGCGTGATTGCAGTGGAGGACACTGCCATCTGCTGTCGACACTTCTTCAACATTTCTTTCACACCATAGGCTGCGTTTAAAATTAAGCTAGGCCTATGCAAGAAAATACTTTTTTTTATTTTTTTTTTTAGTTTTTTTAGTATTGGCGCGTTTACACGGTTAATAGTACCGAGGAATAGACTACTGTAGAATTATATATTTTTATTAGTAAAATATACGATTTATAAGCATTTATATTTATTACTTTATCTTTTATATATTACTCATATTCTATGTATTCTGTTACGTTTAATTTCATACAGTTTTTTTTAAAGAAACGTCCAAAAATTTATAATATTATTTATACGTTTGAGCAAGATGGAAAGATAAAACTTCGTCGCGAATCTGCTGCTGAGAAATAACACGTTGCTTCTGTGCTCCATCGTATCCACGTGAGTTCAGAACCATAAGTGCGAGGTTGTACGGTGTACGCACAAATTCCTGTCTAGTTTTTTACCCCCTTAATCACAATTGGATTTGTTTTCAGCCATTTACAGCCATGTCTTCTTTTCGAAAAGCCATGAAATCTAAACAACGAGACCACAAAGAGCGATCACAGGTAACGTTAGTCTCAGTTTAAACATACTGGTAACTCGCGTGCTGCCTTGCTAAATAGCGATTTCAGCAGTTTGCTGAAACAATGTTTCAGATGTTTCAACAATGTTTCAGATGTTTCAACAATGTTTCAATTGTATTTATTCTCGCAGATAAATTAATGTACGGAAGTAACGTTAGTTGTAGTGGCAAATGGATGGGGCTAAGCGGGGTTTTCTGAAATCAGACGGCCGCTTTAGTTTATGTATCATTTCCCATTCATGAATGAGAAGGTTAGCTTTTCCAGAATCTTATTTTGTTTATTAACCTGACTTTTCTCCCATCTCAGCTCGGTTTCAGAAAACATTTGGGACTGTTAGAGAAGAAGAAGGACTACAAACTTCGTGCAGAGTAAGAAGTCACAAAATTGTTCTTTTTATTATAGTTGTTGTTGTTGTTGTTGTTCGATGTTTTATGTTTGCTGTTTAATGCATTTAAACGCTCTCCCATTAGAGATGTCATTGCCTTCTCTTTGAAATGTTTTGTGATGTTACACAAGCAGCAATTTATCATTCTTAAATAAATATTTATTAAATTATTAAATCTCAAAGGGGAAAAAATTATGTTTTTTTTCTTCAAAAATATAACAAAATAAGTAGTAAATGTAAGGTATTTTTGACAAGATAGTATTAAATATTATGTATTTGGTACAAGGTGATAACAGTGAGTTTAGATATAATAACATTAGATGTAATATTATTAATAAAAAACTGATCATATTACATAGGAATTTGTTCTTCAGATTTGTTTGTCATTTGAATATAGTTGAAATAGTGCACTTTATGATTTCAGTACAGTTTATAAACCGTTGTTTCAAACCTGTTATTTGTAATGCAGTGACTACCACCGGAAACAGAAGACCCTCATGGCCTTGCGCAAGAAGGCCATGGATAAGAACCCTGATGAATTTCACTTTAAAATGATACACAACCAATTAAAGGTATGTCAGCGCTTAGTGCTACTGCTCCATTCAAATATCATAAACTGCATAGAAAGCACACCTACACTAGTTTTTTTTTTTTTTTATGGCTATGAGGTTTTGTGACCTCTGCTCATTCTGCTACTGTTCAGGATGGAGTTCACTCGCTCAAACCAAAAGAGGACACAATGACAGAGGAGCAGAAGAAAGTGATGAGGACCCAGGACATCAGATATGTGGAAATGAAGCGAGTGTCGGAGATGAAGGTAGGGCTGGTTCTTCCTGTATATCTGTGTATGTGTGGCATTATCCCTTTAAAGTTGAGAATAATGGCTTAAATGTTTCTGTTTTCCAGAAAATCGAAAGGATGAAATCAGAGCTCCACCTTCTTGATGTTGATGAGATGAAGAAAAATAAACATGTTTTTTATGTGGACTCAAAAAAAGAAGGTAATATTGTATAACTGAACCTATTGCATAGTGTAAGAAATAATTGTTTTCATTTTAAACCTGCCTTGTAATAAGCTTGTATTTATACACTTTATGCTACCTACATTGCTATGCAAGTGAAATTATCATTATTGATGTAATATATATATATATATATATATATTAATGTGGTTGATACTATGTGTATGCCTCTAGCTTCTTAAATTTAGCTTTAGGTGAAGTTAATACTGTATCATTGTATATTTGTTAATGAACATTGTCATAATAGTTTGAGATCAAATGATACTTGGTGGACCACCAGTAGTATTGCTGCAGACCCCTTTGCTGAACTAGACATTATTTATTTTATATTTTTTAATTTTTATATTTTCAAATCTGTTACTTTTTCATGCTAGTGGAGGACTTTGACCTGGCCACACACCTCAACACAGTACCTGAATTGGTGGGACGAGCATATAACAGACCTACAATAGAGACCCTGGAAAAGAAAAGCATTGTGGGAGCAGTGGAGCCTCAGAGTATAAAAGTAATGTGTTCATTGTATAGCATGCTATGGACATAACCTATTAAGTATTTTAGTGTGTATAGTGCACTGTTGAATCTATTCTTTATTAACATTTTTCTACTAATAGTAAGAGTATGATTTAAAAAAAAAAAAATTGTAATAAATAGTAATAACTGTATCAATTGTATTTATTGTAATGACATAGTTATGTTGAATAATATGTGTATATATGTAATTTTTAACCCATAAAAATGCAGATCCTTTTGTAAATAGTAGTGAAAAATCAATGCATTTATTGTACTCTTTCTTATGTTTGTCTTTTTCTAACATGTTTAATCCCCCTTTTTCAGAAACTTGCAAAGCAGAGAGAACTTCAATATCTGAGGCTTTCACAGCGTATTGACAGAGAAAAGAAGATGTTTGTCATTAGTCAAAAGATCCAGACTAGAAAAGATCTACAAGTAAGTGCATTCATCTGTGTTTCTCCTAAACCCCTTCAACATGGGCATGATCTAATGTTTAAGAAACTTGTTATCTTGTCTTACGATGAAGTATTGGTTGTGCTTTCAGAATGCATTTGTTTTCATTATTGTGTGACATCTGGGTTTTTCTTTTATCTCTGACAGGATAAGGTTAAAAAAGTGAAAGTCCGTGAGGAGACCAGAAGTGCTCCAGCCGTCTACAGATTTGATGCCAAGAGGAAAAGATGATATCTTTGAATCAGCACACCGAGGAAACTCACTTTGTCTTGTGACCACCAATCAGCCGTTAAAAATCTATGAAGTGGACTGAATCTATGGATTTGTCTTTCACTTCTGTAACATAGTCTGTGAGGCCATGCTGGGAATCTTGCACACTATAAGGCAAGGAGTTTGTACATATTTATTGCAAAATCATTTGTTGCTTTAAAATAAATTTTTGTCTTTAATGTTTTGTAGTTCTTTGGTTTTAACAGTAGATGGCACTAGCACATCTCATCCGATCTCATCAAATCTGCAACCATGTTACAAAATGAGCAACTTTCCTGTCTCTTGATGTAGGCATCACTTTTTAAAATGTGACTGACTATGCCTTCAAAATTCAGTTGCAACTCTAAAATTATTGGGTCACGCAGTGTTTATATTATGTGGTCTATTACCATAATTCAGAAATACTGTTAATAAAATGAACAAAAATATATGAAAGTATATATTATAAATTACATATATTTTTAATTATAAAAAATATTAGTAATTATTCTCCGCACACCTAACGGCAATACATAGGTGTGTTGGAGACGGAGACCAGCAAGGTCAAAACTTGGAAAAACAAAAACAGATCCCGCACACTAACTATGCAAAAAAGTAACAAATTTATTTATAAACGACGTTTCGGTCACATGACCTTCATCAGGAATTGTTTAAACCATTTTTTTTAAAAATAAAAAATATAAAATTAAAAAAGAATTAGTAAGTCAAACATAGCATATGTATTTTTTTATTTTGTGTTTTTATTTAAATTTATTATAATCTTTACATTAAGACTTGGTAATAGTCCCAGTGGTTTTCAGTAAATATTACAACAGTATTTTTTTTTTTGTTCTTTATTGCTTACTCATTTGGATACATAAAGTTTTAAGAGTTAAAGCAGAAGTTAAATTTCTCAGAACTTTAAATGGCCCACTTTTAAACACTCTTGTACCATTCTCGTTCCTGCTTGTGTAATTGTTCATGTGAAAGGTTGTGCGCTGTCTGCGCAGACTGAGCTTTTTGTGTCGTCTCTGCGTAACTTGATTGATCATGCAGGTGGCAGCGGCTTCATAAACAGGCCCCATCCATTACTCTCTCCTGGGAAAGAGAGGAGGGGTGAATCAGGAACAGGGAAATGTCACTGTGTTTGGGAGGAGCAGGCCAGGAGTCTGTCTGTGCCAATGCTGACCACAGGAATAGCTGTTTGTAATGAATTCTGTGTGCATACTGCTTTTGTACTGTAATACACTCAACATTTTAAATTCCTACATATTATGCTATTTTAATTTTTTTTTTTAAAGGATTTACAAGTACATGTTCACAGTGACATGAACATGCATGTCTAAGCCTGGTGATATTTACAAAGCAGCTCCGTGTGACCTATCAATATTGACCTTCTGTATTTGCACAATCCTCAGCCAAAAGAAGTGACAGGCAGAGTGTGCGCGTTTGTGCGTCATGTGCTCAAGCATTCGTCACTGTGACCGCCTCGGTTTGGAGTGGAGGGTCACGCAGCCGTGTGCGCAGTTCCGCTCTGCTTCCGTCTGTCCTTACACAGAAGGCCACTGTTCTTACTGAAGCCTGTCTTTCATTGAGATCAGCTTTTGCACAGGGGTCATGGCTGCAGGTCTACCAGTGCGGTGTTGGTAGTGACCCCTAGATTTGAAAGATATTGGTCAAAATCCTCCACATTGTCCCATAATGTTATTCACATTAGGAGACGTAAAAGAGGCCTCCTGTGGCACTTATGGAGCTCTCGAGTAATTTGTTAAAAGGTATAGGGCAAGACTGCTGACAATAGTTTTGAATAGGCTCATTTGATGGGATGCCATTGGAAATCTGTGCTGACCCTCAGTGCTTTTTCTCGTTTGTTTATTCTGGTGTTGTAAATACAACTGTACTGGTGTGTTAAGTGTCATGAGAGACTACAGGTTGCCATTGTTCTTTTGGATAAACAGATTTTTTCTTTTTTTTAAGGTATACAGTTATTTTTGCCTCAGAAAGTTTTACACAAAGACATGAAAAATAATTTTGGAATATTTAAACTTTTCTACACTCACATAAAATGAAGTTGCCTGCAAAAAGTTGTTTATTTTACTAGGAATGGGTTGCCTCATGGAGGCAGCTGTTATGAGATCATTGTGACCAGTCGTATACTGGGTATTTTACATTTTTAGAGCTAGCTAGCTTTTGAGATGTTTACAGTCATTGTTGATTATTGTTTACAACTGTTTGCTTATGTATTGTAACATTCAAACAGGATATTATGTAAGGTGGTACTTGACCTATAGTTTTTCAGCTGTAAAGTGTGAGCATTGCTCACTAAATCAAATAACCAAATGTGAGCTAAAACAACAAAAGCAGTTTTAGAGAAAGAGAAAAATTTTTCATTAAAGTCACAATATAACACGGGTAGCTATGATGAGTCAGCTCTTCCATATTATGATGAACATCCAAGTGAAGCGAATTAGGGAAAAAGAAAAGATAAGTTGGGGACTTGGTTCTTTCAATCTGTAGTTGATTGGATGGAGGCAGATTTTGCTGAATGTGAGATTGCATTTGATTGTATGAAAGGGGCGGGGTTTAAGCAGACAATGAATTGGAGATGTTTTTACCAAAGAGAAGTCGGACATTTCACCCTGAAGATGGTGTTAAAACACATTATGAGGTCAATAAAAAAAGAAACCTATACATGTATGAATTTGTTTACATTTCGTTTGTTTAAAATAAGACCATTTTAAACTCCGTTGCTGTGAACTCTATGCTGAAATATGTTTAGAGATGTTTTAAGACGACAGTAGGAGTTCAAATATATCAAAAACCTGGATATAGAGGTCATGTATTTGTCATTTTCAGTTAGAATTGTCAGGTGTTTCTCACAGAAAAAAAGATACCGTAGTGAAAGCATTAAGATGTGTAATTGGGATAATGTCTTAACCTGACTCCTGAGTAATTAATATGAAGTGATTCTGAATGGCGCTAATAAAATGAGCTGTAAATGAGTTGGGGCCCCTCATGTATGTAAGTGAGTGGGAAGAACCATTTCATACCAGAGCAATTTGCTTATTTATTTGTATCTCGCTATTTTTTTTTTTTGGCTTTTTTTCGTGTTATACATCACACTGTAACAATTTCCATGGATTAAACTGTAATTACAGACGCACATAGTATATCATGAATAATATGAAAGGGTTATTGTGCAGGCAATTAATGCGAGAGCTTTTAACAGCTGTATAGTGAATAGAGCATCGTGAAACACACTGGAAGTAAGGCCATTTCTTAATCACTCTCTGTACATAACCGCGTTGGTGACTCTTGAGTAGTTTTGACCAGAGAACGTTGGCCTTGGCTGTTATTACAGCACCTGAGCCCGCTTGATGTCAAGCCCTTATAGCTGCCTCTCCTCTGCCGTGCCTCAAAGACTCCTTTCATGAGTGAGGTTAAGAACAGCACTAATCGATTTGCCAATTACGGTGCAGGGTAACCGAGTGGGTGAACAGTAGAATCGGTGGGTCGTGTGGAGAAAAAATGGCAGAGGTTCTTATATCTGCCCCTTTGAGTTGCACTGCAGTTTGTCACACGGCTTTTGAAGTAGCGGATTGTAGTGAGAGCTCGAGGGGTGGGGGTTTGTCTCTGTGCCAGAGGGAAAGCGATTGAAGGAAAATCTTTATAACCCTCACTGCGTGCGAGTGTGCGCGTGTGTGTGTGAGGTGGGATCACAGAGACCCCTTTAAATTGTCACTAATTAGCCATGAGCCTGTTTGGAAGAGGCACTCGAATTGATTAAATTTGCATGGGAGTCTAAATCACGCTAAGGCCTCCTCCCCAGTGGAGCTCGTTTCCCCCTCTGCTCCCCAGACATGGCGGGCCCATGGGGGGGACCCGCTGCGGGTGAGAGGACAGGACAAGGCGTGGCGCGCACCCATCTGCCTGGGTATTACCGTTAGTCCATCACTCTCCCACTGGCAGCCGTGTGCCTGGGGGATGTGTTCATTACACTTTAACTACTGGATCTGTCCTTGTCTGCAGGCAGCCGGGTGTCATTGTCTGTCTATCTCTGCGTATCCCTCCACACTCTGCTTCACTCAGCCTTATAGAACAACAGTCTGGCTTTATGGTCTATTATGGCCCGTTAACGGATGCACCTTATTGTTGTTTGCTGCTTAGTCTCCCTGTTGGTTTCTGTAAAGTGCTCTCCAGCATTACTTCAAAAACTGAAGTAGCTCAGCTAAAAAAGTGAAATTGTGATCATTTACTCACCACCGTCTTGTTTGAAACCTGTATGGCTTTCTGATTTTCTTGTTTTGTTTTTTTGTCCATGCAATGAAAGTCTCTAGGTCCAATGTTGTTTGAACTCCAACATTCTTTAAAATATCTTCTTTTGTGCACCGCAAGAGAAAGAAAGTCATAAAGGTTTGGAACGACATGAAGGTGAGTAAATGACACAAATATATATATTTTAATATTATGAGTGATTTATCTTTAACTTTCGATATTGAAGTTGACTCTATTCCAGAGACCCCGTTGACGTGTTAAAATAATGATTTATAATGGTAGTTTTCACTTTTAAATTATTATATGTGAATGTGCAATATATCTGTACAATATTGGTTATCAGAATATTAGAGTTCTTTTTTTTTTAAATAGATATCAGTGGATATTGGATATTTAATTGTGCATGCTAATTCCCTTTATATTTACTTGCATTGAGATTACTTTTGCCATCATCTAATGCTCAATTAATTCTAATCTTTATAAAACACTAATAATTTAATAACACTGGTAAATCTGAACATTAACAAATTTGTACATTATAATGCTCTGATATTTAAATTCACGTATAGCTTTTTAAAGTTCGTTCGTTCATTTTCGTAGTGTTTTAACTGTATTGATTTAGAAAAAATGTAGATTTTAAGTATTAATCGGTTATCAGACATAGCATGAAATTATTATCGGCTTATCGGTAAAGGTCAGACTTCTATCATTAGCAATTTTCAAAATAAATATACATTTTTTATAATGTACATTATAACCTTCACTTCAAGTATTTAAAATTGGATTTTAGGGTTTTAAACTGCATTTATTCAGACAAAATAATATAGATTTTTTTTTTTTTTAATATTCTCCATAATCGGTTATCAGCCAATATCGGTCAGGGTTTTTTCATTAGCAAATCTAAAAAAAAAAAAGCTATCAGATGTCAGAGTTTTAGGATCAGTGCATCCCTAGATTGGAATCTTTTCTAGTAACATTATTGGTAAGTTCTTGATTTTACCTTATTTTAGCAAAACACGTTGTAGAAAGTACAATAAAACAAATGGCAGTATGTCTACAGTGTGTATACCAGTCAGAGAATGTTAGCATAAATTCATTACATTTATTCATGCTTTCAACCTGGGTTCTCTGAGAACGCCAACATATGTAACATTTTTCATCGAGTTTATGTGATCGGTGTTATCACTTTTGAAATTTTGTTAAAATATGAATCATCAACATGTTAAGTGTGTTTTTTGGGGCTCTTGTGGTCTCTCAGACCCCCAAGCAGAACATGAGGGTTAAATCTTTAATATTTCTTGCATTATTCTGTATAATAATACTTTTATGTTATGATATTTGCTACGTATCTATATTGCATTATTCCTGCTATTGTAAGACCAGAGTGAATGCACATTCCAATATACTTATCACACATTCCCAGTAAACCTTGCACTCTCTCTCTCTTTCCCTGTCTCATGGGACTGGTCCTACGGGCTGTGTGATTGCTGTAATCAGATCGCGCTGTTAATCAGAGTGTGTTCGTCAGTGTCCTGATGAGCGGCCCTCGCTGATTGTAATGTGATGCCTCTGTTTCGAAAAGACCCCTCCTTCCTGAGCGCTAACACTATATCGTTCCTGTCTGTGGCTGAACGGGGCAGACTCGTCACACGAGGTGGGATACAGAGAGCAGGTGGGGGTGTGTAGCGGGCTTGGGGTCCGATCTGAAATGCTTTACGACCCTGTCCTGTTCTGTCGTACACAAACAACAACATTCTCTGTATCTCGTCGTCTTTCTTGTATTTTAATGAGGTCCAAGCAGTGATACTCTTATGGCTGGCTCATCAGCCAAGTCCCTACAAGGGCTGATACAAATTAATTAACCTAATTAGAGGCTGTGATTGCAGGCGTGATTGTGGGGGCCGGGGGAGGAGGGTGGCGAGGGGGGCTGTGCTGGCAGGCAGGGCTCGGGCTGTAATAAGCCGCGAGGTGTGGGAGAAAAGCCAGATCACTGTGCATGGCTAATGAGCGGTAAAGAAATCCCCCATCTCTCCTTTTCTCTCCCCTCAGACTCCGTAAAATCTCAGTGTCTCATAGACCTTTTTATTTTTTGCCTATTGTCTCTTCAACTCAATCCTGTTCCGACGTGCCGTTTTCTCTCAGAGGAAACTCCCACCTCATATGTATATACGTTTATTTTATGTATATGTGCACATTGCTTTGCTTTCCACAGTTTTTGTGGTTTCTTTTCTTTTAGTGTATGTTCTTTCTTATCATTTCCTCCCTGTGATTTGTTCTGCTTCTCCTCGTCCTGTATTCTCTAATGTTAATACTTTAAACCCATCCAGTCCACTGGGTACTGTGATACTTATCTTAAACCTCACAATCTGTCTTTCTCTCACTCTCTAACCAGATCCCTCACACACACACACACACACACACACACACACACCACAAGAGCAATATTTAAATTTCTTGCTATTTGTTTTGGAAACAGAACAAGGATATTCTGGAAAATGAAGCAAAGCGCATTTTTTCTTGCCTGGATCAGCAATTCTAACGTTTCTAATGAGTTGGAGGAGGACTGGAAGCGTTATCTGAGGGAAAAAAGAACAGTTTCTCAGGCAGGCACAAATGTTCTTTTCTGCCTTGTGTTGAGAACACACAGTGCCCACCTCATAAACTACTTATACTTTAGCATTTAGTAAAAAGTCCAAGCCATCCGATGTCTTTTGGTTAGATAATCTGACAACGAAATTCTCTGTGTATGTGACTGGCATGACTGATGTGGCCTTAATGTAAAATTCAGGTGTTAAGAGGGTTTTTAACCTTTACAGACCCAGAGACTCCTTATTCAGACCAGTGAGTGAAAGTATGAGAGAGCTACTCGATAAAATTTTATAATTTTGAGACGTTGAATTTGAATTATATATTGATTTATTACATATTTATCAAGGTTTATTATTATATATTGTAATTTTATTATTATATTATAATAATATTGCAAAGAATATGCAATAAATCCTTAAAAATAATAATAATTTATAAAAAAATTTACATTTAAAATAGATTTTTTAAATATAGAAATATTCAATATTAATTTATTGAATTATTAAATTAATGTATTTAAGTTATTTATGTGTAATTTACATTGATTTATATACCTACAGTGGATATAAAAAGTCTACACACCCCTGTTAAA
>SCHK01367240.1:0-13715 GCA_004124795.1 Poropuntius huangchuchieni | reverse complement strand
CACTTTTGATAAATGTATTGCATTCTTGCTGGATAAAAGTTTTTTTTTAATTTTTTTTATTATTATTATTGACCCCAAACAGTACAGAAATTTATGCTGCCCCTCATGTGTTTGTTAAATAAATATTTTTATTAATTTGATTATGCTCAATTTAACAAATGTTGCCATGTTCATTCTGCAGAACTGACATAGATTTTTCCCTAAAAACAGCAGATAAATGATGTAAAAATCTGTTTGATTTAGTTTGATTGCGTTTGACTGCTCATTACGTTTACGTCTTATACCTATAGCTATACTGGCAGCCTGGTGATATCACAAAACAACAGTTAGGCTCGATTAGCAGGAAATTTATAAACTGATAACATATACTTTGAGTGTATGACACTTTAGAGAAAACCATCTGTCAAATGCATGGGTATGATGTAAATTTGAATGAGATTTCAACTTGATAACATAAACTGCATTACAGAAAACACGGTATAAAACATGAATAGAATTTAAAACTTTGATTTGTCTTCACACCGCTGCTCTGTATTTTAGCCAGTTATCTTTAATTACAATATCTTATTGCATTTTTCAACATGTTCTCCCAGATATAAAAGTCAAACTGACCACAAACAAATTGCTATTTTGGATATCAACTTTCTGAAAAGTGCATGACAAATGTTTAGTTAAAAAGGAAGTATTAAACCTTTAAAATGGATTATAATAGCTTGTTTTAAAAAATATATAATTTACATAACTTTAAAAACAACACTTACATGCTAATATTCAATATGTGAGACATTTAACTTGTTTAATCTGACAATGCTTAAGGATTTGAAATTAATTTACAAAACGACACCGCCACTCAACACATTCTGAGTAGTTTTGATATTGTTATTACTATTTATATTCGGCGTATAAGTAGCCTAATTTAAAGACCACTGACCAGATATTAACTTGCGCCTTAGAGACTTCATAAAACAGAGTTTGCATGTTACATTAAGGTTATTTAACATGAATTTAACGTAATTTATTTCTATTAATTTTCCAGTGCAAGCGCGATTAACACAATAGTTTCTGTGAAAGATAAACTCTCCTCAAAACTTTTTCCCAGTTTGCCAAAACGCGCCTGCCTCTCTGACTGCGCGTTCGCGTGTCAACGTGGCGTTTCGCAGCCAGTAGAATTTAGAATTCTCTTAGGCCCCGCCCAGTCTCGTCTTTCAATTGGCTCTTTTTCCTGTCAGTAAAACCTTTTTGAGGGCACGTAACGTGGCTGCCCCACCCCCTTTTACGTGCACTTTAAAGAAGAACAGTGCCAACGCGTACTTCTCAAATCAGGATAAACGGGTGTACTGAAGCAGAAATCACTGCAGGCTTGGTAAGTCATTTATACAGTTTTACATTAAAAAAAGTTTAAATTTTTAACTTAAATTGCACTGTGTTTTTATTTTTAATGTCAACTATTTTTGTACAGCTCGTTAAATAGTCATTATATGATGTGAATCCCTGCATAAAACAAAACATTGTTTTTAGATTTTATATGTTTGTTCTTTTTTTTATTTTTTATTATGTTTTAACATAAATGGTTGATGCTTATTCAGAAAGTTGAAAACAAATGTCTTTGCTGTAGGCCTAGCATTTAATTTAAAATTCAATGAGAGCATAGTTGATAAATTTACAAAGCACAATGACTTTGTGTGTTGGTGTGCATAATCCTTTTTTATAAATTTATAAAATCTTTTTCTTTTACACACACTCCTTAGGGAGAATATGCAGCTGCTCTTTTTAGGGACACTTGCCCTGTTTGTTGGGGTCACGGTTGCTGTGCCTGCACAGGAGAAGCGTGTACATCATAAGCCTGACCTCAGTGACCATGTTCATGATGATGCCCATGGATACCAGTATGACCACGAGGCCTTCCTGGGCAAAGAGGAAGCCAAGACCTTTGACCAGCTGAGCCCTGAGGAGAGCAAAGAGAGACTAGGGTAAAAATAAATACACAAGAATGGTGCAGTAAATGGAAGATTAATAATATTGTAGTGTCTTACTTTGTATTTTTTGTATATTCTCCACGCAGAAAGATTGTGGATAGGATTGACACGGATAAGGATGGCTTCATCAGTCATGCTGAGCTACACCACTGGATCAAGCACAGGCAGAGGAGGTACATCGAGGAGAATGTGGACAAGCACTGGAAAGATTACGACCAGAACAAGGATGGGAAGATTGGCTGGATTGAGTACAAAAACACCACCTACGGATATTACATGGGTAATTCAAACGAGCCTTTGAATTTGGGCGTGGCTACTAATTATGTGGCTTTTAGTGAGAAATTTCATTTAAATAGACCAAAAATGTTTAGTGTTTAGAAGTTAAACTCCAATACATACTGCAGAACTAAAGAATATTGATGGTTGATGCACTATGTTGCTGTATTTCAGATGAAGAGTTTGATGATGTGGATGATAAGGCGAGTTACAAAGCCATGCTCACTAGAGATGAAAGACGGTTCAAGTCCGCAGACCGGGACGGGGACGGTGTTGCCACCAGAGAAGAGTTCACTGCCTTCCTCCATCCAGAGGAGTTTGACCACATGAGAGGCATTGTGATACAGGTACATACCAGAAGGCATTTATACTACCATGTTTCACAGAAACAGCTTTAAAAATATGTTTAAAACATGTTGAGGAAGATTTACATGGAGGGAAAAAACTTTTAGACGAAGAACCAAAATGATCTCTTGTTCAGAGTTTTATCTTGTGTGGTTTGACAATAATAAAGGATTTGAGGAAGATGGTTTCTAAATGATTCTGCAGAATGTATGTTTATGTTAAGGAAATACTAATAAAAACTGGCCAAGTGACAGAAGAATTACTATGAATACTGTAGATTATTTATTTGATCTATTGTTAGCATTTAGCATCTGTCATACCAGAGCAGATCACTGCAAAGTTTGATCCTTCATTGTTACAGGAAACAATTGAAGATATTGACAAGAATGGTGATGGCAAGATTGATCTGCGGGAATACATTGGTAAATGTCTACTCTATTCACCTGGGAAAGAAGAAAGCCTACATTAGAACTGATATTTTGTTGCCAAATGAATTGAAACTGTGCATGTGTTGACCCTAGGGGACATGTTCACCCCTGAAAATGGAGAGAATGAACCAGACTGGGTCACCACAGAAAAGAAACACTTTTCAGAGTTCAGAGACATGAACAAGGTATGCAGAGGAAATCTGTCAGCATCACCTGGGAGTGTTTCCTGTCTATTCTTTCATGATTCATGATTTGTTTGCTTTTGTTAGGACGGTTTCCTTGATGCCAGTGAAGTCTCTCACTGGATCCTCCCTGGAGAGGTTGACCATGCTGACAATGAGGCCCGGCATCTCATTCATGAAACTGATCAAGACCACGTAAGTGACTTTCACTGGGTCTTCAACATGGGTGGTGTCATTAATTTGCAATAATGCATAAATGGCTATAATAATAGTCAAAAATCAATTTTAAATTAATCTTTACCTCTGTATTCTTTCTTTTAATTCACTGCCAATGAATTGCAATGGACTTCCAACTGCTTCATGTAATTGACTAACCAGGATGACAAAATCACAAAGAAGGAGATTCTGGCAAACTGGAACATGTTTGTCGGGAGCCAAGCCACTAATTACGGAGAGGATCTCACCAAAAGACATGATGAACTTTAATGATGGTATATTTAGGTACAGGGGAGGGCAACATATTTGGGGTGTAGGCGAGAAGATAGGAAATTGAATATGAAAATAAAAGCTAATTGTCATCATGTGTTTGATAGGAACATTTCCAGAGTCAAAAGTCAAGGGGTTAGGGGCTTCAATGAAGATAGGTATTTCAGTGAGACAGATAAAAGTTTTATTTATTGTCAAACACATTTCGTCCTTTCAAACAAAATCGTAAGAAACACTCCCATTCCTTATGAACAGACACTCCAGCTTGCTAACTGTGAGGAAATGGACTGATATCTTCCACTTGAGAGATACTCAGGAATTCAGCGCTGAATACAGGGACAGCTGCATCAGTATTCAAAATAACAGCCGTTTTGACTGTTACAAAGTAAATTTCACATAAGCGGTCTGTGATTTCACATTCAACACATTACTTACATGAAAAGAGGCATAGCTGAGGAGAAATGAAGCCAGAGGGAGGGAAAGAGGGGCAGGGACTCAGCAGATGGGAGGAGACAAAAGTGATTAACACTGTATTGGTGGAACATTTTTCTCTCTGTGAATTCTAAATAAAGCCATGTTGGTTTTTTTAATTGTGGACTGGGGTTTAATCACAAAAGCGTACTTTTTTTTTTTTAATAGTCAACCCTTTTGTTCTGCTAAATCATTCTTTGTCCTTTGCATTTTCCAAACTGTGTCTGTGTCATTAATGTCATTCCCAGGATGGTCGTCTCTCTATCAGTGAGATCATGGATAAAATGGATTTTATTAAAGTCAGCACTATAACTGACTATGGGACACTGACAGAAGATCATGATGAACTTTGACGTCATTATGACCACAAAAAGCCTGAATGTCTCTTAAAACTATTAAAATAAGACAAATGTGATTTATGAAGTGTGTAAAATGAATGATTTATTTAAAAAAAAAAAACACATCTACTGGATATTGTGTACAAACGACAAATGGCAAGGGAAAGATTTCTTCAACACCCACTCCAATTACCCCTCACCAAACAACTGACAAAAAAAAAAAAAAGTCCAGCAAAATGAATGACAATATTTACAGGGTCAAAGCGTTGTCTAATCCTCTTGTTTATGCTTGCATAACGGGTCTGGCCTCTTTAGCTTTGAGGTCCACTCCTGAGCCTGCAAAGCCAGTCCCACCCTGCCGACAAGCAAAGACAGACATTATACACTGACTCTGTGCATCTGTAAAACATCGAGACACTCTTTATAGCATTATATCTCTCATACACACCCTCTGAAGGGGTATGATGTCCTTCTCTTTCAGTTTGTCTCCACTCACTGGGTCAATCATGTCTTTCCGTATGAGCTTCTCCACACACTCCATAGTGACTACGACTCCACTTGTGGGAAAGACAGAAAACAACAAGAGAGAGAAACTAAAAGTGAGGGCACGGCCTAAATGTATAAAAATGTATAAAGTCAGATCAATTCTTGCTGAATAATGAGTTTAAAAGTCAAACTCACGAGGATCTAAGAACTGCACAGGGCACAGAGTTCCCAAGCGTGTCTTTGGTTACTGCACACACGTATCTGTCCTGAGGACCACATAAAACAGTTTCCGTTTTCAGTTTTATTCTTATTTAATATATTTAAATGAGTACTGTTATTATGCAAAGATGCATTCAGTTGATCAAAATTGACAGTAAATATATTTTTACAAAAATTTAAATAGATGCTGTTTTTTCTTATTCAAAGAATCCTAAAAAAAAAAACCCTCTTAAACAGCACAACCTTTATCAGCATTGGTAATGATGAGAAATGTTTCTTGAGAGTAGAGAAGTAACAATTTGCTCAACTCATACAATGCAATACTGGTTTCACGATACAATTTTTTAACAAGTGATTCAAAAGAAATTATAAATGAAAAAGTGTCCTTTTATTATTTCTCAGATGAAATGATACATGACATTGAAATATATTTTAGGTCAAATAAATAATAATTTTAAAACAAACCCCAAACAAATTTAGAATCTTTTAACATCTGAACTGACTTGAATCGTCACATACTTTGACTTTCATCCGGCACTTCCATCCCTACTACAGAATGATTTCTGAAGGATCATGTGATACTGAATAATGAGTAAAGGCTGCTGAAAATATAGCCACAAGTCTTGTGTTTTGTCTTAAGATGCACACCAGTAATGTTTTTTTCAAAGGCATGTTCATAAAAATTACTTAAATGTCCTAATTGAACTATGGCCTAATCCTGGCTTTGGCTAAGCCCTGTCTATGAAACCAGGCCTTTAAATCTTAATAGTATTTCACAATTATAACCGTTTTCTTTCAAAAACATTATATAATCTTACTTACCACAAAAGTAATGTATACGGCATCAAATAGAAAGAGACAGATGCAGAACAAAAAAAAGACAAAAATAAAAATAAAGGACAAGCTCAAAAATGAAGGCTTCTTACTTGGCGTGTGAGGAGGGCCACTCGGTCCAGACTGGGGTCCAGTGGAGTGAAGCGCACTGTAATTAAATCACTCATCTTCAAAGGACATCCTGACATGGGGCACAACACTGTCTTTGACTGGAAAAGCAGGAGAGAAAGAAAGACAGTTAATGATAATGGATGAATTCAAATAAGTTAATATATTAGTGAGGTGTATTTTTTAAATTGAGTGCCCCATACAGGGTGAGATACTTCTCAAGAGGACAATCATGACACAAGAAGCTACTGAACACACAGATGGGAGAACTGACTGAACCAAGAGGATGGACAAACAAACCAATCAAGGGCATCATGACCGACCAAAAGAACACTTGGCATGCAAACTGATTTCAGGATAAGCACAATCTCTTGTGTAATGCTCTTCCATGAAGGACATCTGACTACTGAAGACCCAAGGTTAGGGACACGTGGCTGGCAAAGAGTGGAAGGTGACCTACAGGTTTTTTAAGCAAGGTGGGCTTGGCCTCTGGCGTGAGGCTGGGGATCCAGAAGCTGGGCAGAGCTGAAGAGGAACTGGACGCTCCTGTGTCAGAACTGGAGGAGCTGCTTGAGCCCTTCTGGCTTCCTTCGTCCTTAGATTTCTCTGCAGAGACATGAGGTATACACATAATCGAGCAGGAATCTCATTGTGTTGAACTAAAGTTTAAACCGCCTTGTCTAGTTTTCATACCTGAGGTAAAGGGGTTGATTGGCTTGGAGACAATGTTGTTCTCTCTCTGTTTGAACTTCTCAGCTCTCTCTCGCTCCTCGGACTTGGACTCCAGCTGGCCTTCGCTCTTTAGAGCCTGTTTCTGCTTCTCATATGCCTGAGTTTAAAAATATGCAAGTGTGTTAGACAAACAGCGAAGGGCATTCACATTCAGAGCAAAACACATTTGTAAAAAGTGTTGAAACCTTCATTTTCTTGGCAATTTCTGTTTTCTGGTGAAGGATGTATTGCAGAATGGCTTCTTTTTCATATAAGTATCCATCTTCACTACAGTAAGCAAATATAAACAAACACACACATTAATACCAGTCTCCAAGCAGCTGACACGTATATAGTCCAGTAAAACTCAGTATAACCATTTAAGACTGCGTTAATTAACCTCATGTAGACAATTTCAGCATTAAACCATTTCTCTTAGTGTAAATGTGGCTCTTACGTTAAGACGGGGTCCCTGCAGGGCTGCAAGGAGAGACAGCAGCAGTCAAAATCTTTGATCGCATCCTTCCCCAAACGCACACTTTGTGTCCCGTAACCAGAAGAGGCTGGAAATATGAAGTGAGATACAAAATTTGATGCTGTAATAACATTTCAATCATTTCATGACACACATAAATACATAAGCCCAGCAGAGGTTCATTACCGGTGTCTTTCCTCTTCTCGTGATAAGTGTAAACGGCTCCTGCTGTGCAGTTTTTCCCGTGTCGAGTCATGCTTGTCCTTTACGGAATAAAATTAATTGTTTTCATGGTATTGGTAAACAGATTTTGCATAGTTTCACATAACTACACGTTGGTCGAAATCCATAACAGACATCACACATTTATTTACACACACTTATTTACACAACACACAAACGCAATTTGTTCTATCATATATCAATAGCAGATTTGAACGTGCGGGAATAAGCACAGAAGTTGCTATTTACCTCAAAGAGTATATTTACCTCTTACGATACTGAACCGGAAAGAATCTTTTGCTCCACTTCCTGGTTCGTCATAAATGTCAAAATAAACGTTCTCAGAGAACGCTGGTATCATGCGCGCGCCCTCTGTCCGTTTAGTATTGGGATAATGCACATAAGTTGCACAGTCTGTTTGTCCAGAAAAATACCCCCTCCCCCCTCCCCAGGTGACCTACTTACCAACTTTAAAAACAAATAAACATAAATGGACATAAAATAGTGATATAAATAGTTTATTACATCTAGGTTATTTTAGAGCTTCTGCTACAAAATAATCCATTGTAGAAAGCAGTTTTTTTTAATTATAGCAGAGGTCACCAAACTTGGTCCTGGAGGTATTCGTATATTTATTATGTATACATATAAATGCATACACATACAGTATATATTTTGAAAATATTTACATGTATTTACGTGTTGATATGATTTATATAACAGATAAATATATTTAATATATATACATAACATTTTTATTAAATACATATGTGTGTTTATTTACATATAAATAATAAATGCACACAGTACACACACATATATTATATACTCACACACACACACACACACACACACACACACAATAAACAATAACTATAATTACATTATAATATTAAAATATTATAATTTTAATATAAAAGTCGATAAAGACACATAAGAAAGATGTCCTTGAAATCTTTTTTTAAGAATGACTTTTTTTTTCTCCGGTTGATGAATAATAAAAATATTGACAGCCAATCAGAATTCATTCAGCGGCAGACGATGTAACTGCAGTGCGTGCTTAAAAATAGTCTGTTGGTGTGTGGACGATAATATAGTTGTAGTTCTTTACTTGAAATTTCTGTGGACTAACTGGCTAACATATTTAGTCTCTTTTATCGAAAAGATGCTTAATAATTAAATTATTCCTCCAAGGCCCCTTTTCTATAGCCTACATGATTGCTAATTGTCTAAAGTTGTAGGACAGAGAATGGCAATAAGCTGCTCGCATTTGTGTGAGCAAAAGGAGACCTGAACGTTGACATGGACATTGGTCAAACAAACAATTTAACATTATTGAGTACTTACCGATCATGATACATTCAGAGAGCCTAATAATGTATTATGTAGTATAAATATTTAATGTGCTAGTTATGTTCTTATTAGCATACTTTTACTTTTGGACGTCAAATTTAAAGGCCTGCTCGTGCTAGTTCAGAACTTTTCCTTTTGTTTCCTGCTGAAGAAAGAAAATCATATGACTTTGAAACAACATGATGGTGAGTAAATGATGACACAGTTTTGTTTTTTGGATGAACATCCCTTTAAGGCCATATTTCATATCACAAATCAAGTTTGGAAATCATGTTTCGTCAGCGGAAAAATTGACAGCAAAGTGAAAAACATTACAACCTATTCAACAGAGACAGTAAGGACATCCCTCACAGACAATTATACTCTGTCTACACTGATATAATGTATGTTTTCAAAAGTATTTTTAAAGTATTATTACTTACACACATAAATAAAACGTTCCCTCATTTTATTCCATAAGTAGTCTCAAAACAACACAGTTAGGTTTGCAATTACATTTCATATCATAACTTATGTTAATAACAAGACATTTTAAAAGGGAAATGTTGTTCAATTAAATACATTTAATTTAAGGTAGCCTAATGAAATTATTTAAGTTCCACGTTTATGTATTTATTGACCAGACTGTAGCGTGTGATGTGATAACATTAAAAAGAGAAAAATAACTTAACGACAATGAACATAACGCTACAATGTAAATCCTGAAATCTGTGAAACGCAACGCCCAATTCCTCTTCCTCTTTTGGCCACATGCTGGTGACGAATGGGTTTAGTTGTCATCATCATCATCGTCGTTGTCGTCATCATCAAAGACGTCTGCGACAGTCCTGAAAAAAAGAGAAGAGGGGATACATCATTATATGACTATGCTCGTAACAACAATTAGCATTGCAGGTTTATTTCCAGGAGAATATGATCTTACTTATAGATGGATCCAGAAACAGAGTCAACAAAGCCACCTTTTAGAAAAAAAATGTGTAAAATGAGTTCATCAAATAATCAGACTTTGAAATCATCCACAATCTAAACAACTAAAATAACATGTATGAAATCGTTGTAGAGTGTTTTTTACCTGGCTTGCAGACGACCTCACAAACAGGACACATGTAGCATTTTCCACAGTCCTGAAGAGACAAAAGATAGTTAAAGTGTCCTGATAATTTCATGCTACGATTTTTTAAAGTAATTGTTTATGTAAATATGTGCATGTGGTTTTGTAGGGAAAAAGCAACACCCTATACTTTAGCCATCTGTAGCTTCAGACAACCACGTAATTTGCATTTAAACACTTACTGTTACTAGCCTGGACCCCCACATGCTGTGACTAATGCAAGTCATTATGTCATTAATGCACGCTTAGACTGTCTGCACAAACACAGCTGAAAGACCTCTAGCTTCACTCAACAGCTACAGTAAGTGCAATTTATTAAATTACTTTCTACTTTCTGTAGTTTTTTTTTTCTCTGAAAGTCAAACTGAAGTTGTAAATCAAACTATAATTTCTTTCAAAGAATAAATGCTTTATTATTGAGCAGTTTTTGTTAAGCAGATACGTGTTAATTTGGTGGCACTTTTCATGATCAGGGAATAAAAGCCTAAAAAACAGTATTAAGTGAAAAAAGGGACTAGATACAAAAATAGAATTAAATAAAAATAAATAAATACCATTAATCACTCAGTAGGCACTAGTTCGTTTGGGGCAAAGTGTTGGATTGTAGTTATATAAAACTTAAATAGCTTGAGTTTGGAGAGAAGAATTTAAATTAAAAATTTTAAAATTTAAATTTCAAGAATGCAAAGTTTAATGTACTGGGGGAAAATCATATGATAACAGGATTGAATGCAAAATGTGGGACTCATTCTGGTAATTGAAATTCGTTAATTACAAATAGTTTTTAAAATGATGAATTGACTAATTGATCAAGTACGTTTTTAATTTTACTTGACCGTAAGCCTAGAAAATAAAGTACCTATAATGTACCTATGACAGTGCACAGTTGCACCGCTGGTCTTTTCTGAACTAATGTGATCTTTTGTATTGAGTTCTTTAGTAAACTATATTGTAGTTATTTAGGAAATGTGTGTTTGTGGTGGGTTTCTCACATCACAGAAGTCGCAGTGTTCAGAGTCATCTCCCTTTTTGCATGGGCACTTATCACAGCTGTCGCAATGCTGAGGGGAGAGAGAAATTAGAAATTACTGGATCATGGCCAAATTCAAAACAAAGACTAGTTGAAAACTGGCTGAATTATACAAAATAATAGTGCACTTTATTAGACTAATAGATCTCAGAGGATCCTACCTCACAGTGGGCACACAATGAACAAATGGATCCCTCATGATAATCATCATCATCGTCATCATCTGAAAGATATATTGTCAGCTGTGTTTTAAAAAAAATATTTTTATTGATATGTGTATTTGAAAACTGTGGTGATGACAGAATGAATTAGTCTTACTCACGTGAATACCACTTTTTCTCTTTCTCACTTTCACACACATGCACAACTCACCACATATTTGTGAGTAACTATATATATATATGTATATATATAAACACATTATTATACTCAAACACAAAAAGTGAAAAAAGTACAACTACCATGTATGACAAAGTATACACTTATTGTATATTTTTCAAAAAATAAATAATAAATAAAGGTTTATAAATACGTTATATTAATATCATCACAATATGACAATATTCTTTTGAAATTGCATTTAGGTTTCTTTGTTAATACAGTTTTTGGGCTACAATTAAAATATTCTCTCTATTGATTACATGTACAGTATGCCATCCAGATAAATAGCAATTGGCAGTACTTTCCAAAAATAGACATTAGTTTGAGCTTAAAACATTTTGAGACGCACACTGTGTTCATTTAAAGGTAAAATAACAGAGGTAACAGAAATTACACTGTGCAACACAGGATCTTTTGATTTATTCGTTTCAGAGTGGGGTTAAGAGATGTGGTGCTTTGTACAACACACCATTGTGCTACTTAGAATGATGACACAGCAGATATTACACAAAACAGAGAATGAAAAAACAAACACCAGGAAAAGGAAAAAAAAATACAGTTACAACAGAAAAAGGATTCAGTCTAAACAGTTATATTTCGCATCTGATAGTTGCTGTATTGCCTGTTCCCTTGTGATACCACCTGTATGTATCAACCTGAATATGTAAATTATGAATGAACATTCTCTCTCTTTTGCTACCTCTCCGCTGACATCTGTGCTGCTGCATCCCTAGTTTATCCTTTAAACACTTCATACATATTGTCCCTGTCTGCTCACTGTATGTTTCCAGTTGTCTAATTTTACTAATTTATTTTAAATAAAAAAAGAGGAAAAAAAAACTAAAATGTACTGTTATAGCAATAGTACATGTTTAAGAATTGGAGAATGTACATTGAGAGGGGTGTTTTTTTTCTTCCTTTTTTGCAACTATTTAGAAAATGAGAATCCTTTCTGCTAAGGATAATGAAATAAATAGATATTAGCATAAATAGGATAACATATGTAACTTTTCTAAACCCATATAGATCATTTAAATATCACACAATGACTTTACAAGTAGACAGATCAGGGTGGTGTACATGTCACTTCTGTTATGAAGAATCTCTACAGAGAAAGAATGAGATCGGGGAGATGTAGGGAAAGAGAGAGAATCTGAAACCAATCTGTCCAATCAGTCTGCCTTCCTATACTCCCCACAACCATCCAACATCCTCCTGTCTCTCTCTCTCTCTCTTTCTCTATCGGTCCCTACTACTCCACGGTGATCTCTCTCCATGGTATAGTCCCCCACTACATCTGCCTGTCTCTCTTTCTTTCTCTGTAGTTTCACACGGTGACACAAATGCAGAAGATTCCAAATTCAAACAGGACAAATATAGGGATGAAGGAAGGGTGGAACCCGCTCTTTCAAAACGAGACAAAAATCAAAGAACGATCTGATCTATTGGGCCAGAGTGAGGCCTGGGGCTCAGACTGCAGCGCTGGGTTTGTTTTTTCTCTTTTCTCTCTTAAGTCCTCAGTTCATAAGCACTGTACTGTACTGCACGTCAGGACTTGAAGCAGTCCGCCTTCAGAGGGCCCACAGAACTCATAGCTCTATTTAGGCAGGGAAGAGAAGACAGAGAGAGTCAAAGACAGCCAGGGTGATGGACAGCTGGAGAGGGGAGGAGGTGGGGCTTGTGCTAAGCTCTGAGTGATCTGATTGGATAACACGACCGACTGATTGGACCTCAACTATAGCAGGCCAAGAGCAACGTTTTGAGGCAGAGCTGAGATGAGGAAAGTGGGAGTGGCCAAAAGGGCCCCCTTGCTCCTCCCCTCTCTTTCCCAATTTGGTGAAAATACTTATGGAGGGCTAAGAGAGGGGGCAGATGATTTGCTAAGTTACAGGGGGATTAAACAGCACTTCGAGAGCAACTTTACGTACCTTCATGGTCATCATCATCATCATCATCATCATCATCGTCGTCGTCATCATCATCATCATCATCATCATCGTCATCATCGTCGTCATCGTCGTCGTCATCATCGTCGTCATCATCGTCATCATCGTCGTCATCATCATCATCGTCATCATCATCGTCGTCGTCATCATCGTCATCATCATCATCATCATCATCGTCGTCATCATCGTCGTCATCGTCGTCGTCGTCATCATCGTCGTCATCATCATCGTCATCGTCGTCATCATCGTCGTCATCATCATCATCGTCATCATCATCGTCGTCATCATCATCATCATCGTCATCATCATCGTCGTCGTCATCATCGTCGTCATCATC
>SCHK01367197.1:0-11089 GCA_004124795.1 Poropuntius huangchuchieni | reverse complement strand
AACTTATAAAAGTGGATATAGCGTTATATGAGCCCTTTAAAATATATGGAATATAACAATATGTTGTATAATGCTAGAAACTATTTAGATACAACTGTCTCTTTTTGTGCTATAACTTACCTGTGCCTGTAAAGCAAGATCAAATTTGTCCAAAATACAAACTAAACAAAGATTGAAATTCTGCAGAGGAGCAGATAGCACTCAGACCTGATATAACAAAGGATTATGTTAAAAAGCAATAAGACAAAGCAATTAATCAGAGTGCAGGCAAACAAACAAATAAAGTGTCTTTTCACTTAGTGAATTAGCGAGGTGTTAATGACTTTGGCAGTTTCTCAGCACTGGCAGCAAGCGCACTATAATATCGCCCTCACATTTATAAAAACACGAAAAATGAGCCGTACCATTTATCAGAGAACTCATTACTCACATCGCCATGGTGATGCGTAAAGTCTGTTAATGTAATATATTTACGTGATTAAAATATTGAGAGACATCTTGCTTGGCCAAGAAAACCCTTAAATAAATAAGGCGCATATGGTGCATTAAGTCACAAACACACACTGATGAGTTATTCCATCTGCCTGTCACACCTAACGTGCAGAAGCAACTAAAACATACAGCGAGAGCAGGTGGCGTCTCCGTCTAATGGACGGCTTTATCGTGAGGAGACCAGGTCGAGCTGGACAGACACAGGCATAATGAGACGTAAGCTGCTGTCAGAGGTCAGACGCAGAGGTCAAATGCTATTACACAACTCTGATTCTCTGCACTTGGACTTTGCACTCTGCCGTTTTTCCCAAGTATGATTTTAATGAGGGAATTAGGATTTTTAAACAGCAAAGATGAGACCTTTCAGAGGTTCATGAATATTTAGTGACGATGGGAGAGTTTGTGATGATTGCGATTTAAACAGCTTTATCAGAAAAAAATGACTCACGCTTTAACCCTGTAATAATACGAAATCTAAAATAATACAAATATGGAGATCATGCTTGATAAAACACGTCAGTTTCATTTTAGAGTTCCAAAAATAAGAAAAATACACAGTTTGTTGCAGATGCTGATATTTACAGTACATGGACAAAAAGTAAGATGAAATTCTGATAGCTTGCAATGTACATTTTTGACATAACATGCATATATTATCAGTCATAACTCTATATCTCCAATAATATGTCTTGCGATACAATGCAATACAATGACAATTGAGACATGAACAAATATCATGAGGATCATATTTGAGAGTCACATTAGAACATGATCTTTCTTAAAAATTGTTTGGATTATCAAATAAGTTGCTTCAGTCCAGTAATAAATTATGAACTATCAATCAATGTAAATTGTGTGCAACAGGTTTTTCAACAAAGCTTAGATCATGTTAATTAACAAGTCTCGATTAGGGCCACCAAACATTTAAAATCATCTGAATTACATTATACATCTTTGTCCAATGTTGTTTCAGAAAATCTTTTTTAGTTTTTAATTAATTAATAATAATTCGTTACATATATATAACGCTTTTCTGGGCACTCAAAGCGCTTTACATATTTTTGAGCTCTGTAGAAGAAGTGTCATACAGGACATGAAGGTTAGTAAACAACAGCCAAATGTTCAATTTGGGGATCTGTTTAACTACATTTTTTTTTTTTAGTTGTGTGACAGTAGCTCAGCTGTTCTCAAATATTGTAGCTTTTGTAATAATACACTTTTTCTCGGTGGCAGATGTGTCAAATTTGGTATTTTCTGTGCTGATCTGTGGTTTAACCTGCCTGTAAAGCAAATCCAAAATTGTTCAAAATGTTGGACAAACAAAGAAATAATGAAATTTTGAAGAAATCTGCTTAATTTTCTGCAAAGGAGCAGCTACATTAAAAAGAGCCACAAATAGTGATGAATCCGAATGCAGATGAATAAACGAAAAAATCACTTAGGTGTTTCACGTGACATTTTTTTAAACAAAAATCAATAATGCTAGCTTTGAGAAGTCAAATTTATTTTAGCCCAAAAAAAAAATAAAAAAATCTGTAATCATATTTTGATTACAAACGTAGATCATCGCCCTGAATAGCCAGTGTAGGCAGAGTAACTTGTAGTGTCGTGTAACCACTACATTCAACTGTGAGTAGCTTTTAGCTTGACAGGCTACAATTTAAAGTCATTTTACTGTAAATACACAGAGACACAAGTAAACGAAGTTGTTTTGAGATCATCAGGATGATAGGAAAGTGCTTTACACAAGAGTATGAACTCAACATGACTTCTGTAATGGATGGGGAAAAGACAGGCCAGATGGAGAAAAGTAAATTGATGAAATCACAACACGAGGTGCCACCGTTCAATCAACAGAAATCAGGTGGTTTTCATGCCAATTCTTACTCCAGAGCCAACATGCACATCAGCTACACCAATAATATTTGAGCTGAAGCAAAATGTATTTTGTATTTGTATTTTGCAAAAACATTTTAATACAATGTTTTTACAGGTGATTTCACTTATGTTATTGTAATGCAAACTAGACAGTTTTGGAGAGGTTTCTTCAGTCACACAAGTATAATCTGTATTTACATGACTGGAAATATCTGAAATATCAGGGTTATTATAGTTGACTAAAACTAAAACTAAAAAAAAGAAACATTTTTGTTACTTGAAATAAAATGTTAACTGATGTAAATAGTTGATGTAATAAAATAATTAAATTATAAAAATTATTTTAAAAAAAAAAGAACAACTAAAAGGAAAATGAAAACTGGAAATTCATTAAAAATAAAAAACTAATTCACAATATGAATCAAATCTATAATAGCATCTCAAGCAGAGATGATATAATAGCAGACTCACACAAAAACACCTGCTCTCTCTCTGATAATCCTGCTAACTGATGCCCATGTTTTGTCCTGGTTTGTTTAGAAGCAGCGCATTATCCAGATTCCCACTGGGAATGACTAAAAGCACCATCTTCATCTGCCTGAACTGCTGTGACCTTGCCATCTTATTAAAATTCTAAATAACGTAATAAAGATAGTCTTCCCTCTCAGTGGGAAACGGTGAATTGGTTTGTTACGATTTTCACATATAACTGATTTGTTTAGTTCTCCTATTTAGTTTTATTTACTTGGAACATTTAACGCAAGTAATATTATTACAATAGATAAAGACAGACACAAAGTCACACACCAATAAAACACACACACGACATGAGCACAAGCCATCAGAGAACAGGAGACGACTGCTGAGTGCTAATATCAGGACACCCAGAGAGGAGGAGATGAGAGAATTACTTCACTGCAAACATCATTTACATATAATAGCTTTTAAAAACCTACAGTCTGTAACTAAATACAAAAAACACACCGAGACCGCTATTAGCTTTATAATTAGTTTCTAAAACTGAAATGAAGACTGTTGGTTTAGCGTTTTGATAAACTTAAATCAAATAATGTAAATAAAATTCAAAACTAAAAAAGTGCTTGAAGAACTGACTGTAGTAAAATAAATAAGAAAAATAAACAGCTGTTTTTGTAATCAAGTATCTTTACATATGGTTGCATCATGTGACCTGTGGAATACGACTCACAAATACAGATGGCATTATAATCTGTGATGCACTTTAATCTATAGTCATGCAAAATCTATGTTGTCTTTAAGGAGTAGTTCAGCCAAAAATGAAAATTGGCTGTAAATGTATCCATCTAAGATGCGGATGGGTTTGTTTCTTCATCAGATTTGAAGAAATGTAGCATCACATCACTTGCTCACCAACGGATCCTCTGTAGTGAATGGGTGCCGTCAGAATGAGAGTCCAAACAGCTGATAAAACATCCAAAGGTAATCCAAAAACATGTTAAAAACATTCATTGTTAAGGCATTTTAACTTCAAACTGTTGCTTCTGTAAAATAATAATGTCTATAATCTATAATAACACTTCTTCTGGTGAAAAAAGTCCATCCTCAGCTGTCTCTTACATCAAAATCCACCCAGATATTTGTGTAGAGCTGTTTATGCTTATAAACAGTGCTTGATCTGTGCAGATTTCTCTCCTGATTCACTGGAGAAGCCATTATTGTGAATAGAGGACTTGTATTTTAGTCAAAACATCATACATTTTAATTTTACCACATCTGTTTAGATAAAGTAACAAACTATTCTACATCTTGGATGGCCTGAGAGTGATTACATTTTAATTTTTAGGTGCATTACTCCTTTAAGTCCTCAAGTGATTAACAATAACTGTAGCTGACTTAATTGGCACTTTCCCTGAACGTGGAACAAAAGTGCTAATTATATTTAAGCTTCGTCAGATATAATTACACTTAGTGATTCATGTCTTTTTTTTTTTTTTTTTAAATAAAACACAAAAGGCACTTATTCCAAACAAAAATAAAATAAATAAAAAAATAATAAAAATAAAATAAAGAAAATCCTACTGTTTATTGTGGGAACTTTTAGAAATGTGAGCAACCTACTTTTAAAACTTAAATGTAAGGGGTGTTTTTCTTGTCCGAACTCAAATTTGCACCATTGATGCTTGTTTTTCATTTTTCTTTCACATATGTTTTACTTGTTCTAGAAAACAACTTAAAAATAATTAAAGAAATGTTTTTAAAAAATTTAAATAAAAACACAAACCTTCAAGTAAAAAGGGGGAAAAAAACTTTTTTTTAGAAAATTGATCACCTCCTTTCACTGACCTTTGAAATTGTAATTTAAAGTGTATTGAAAACAGTAGTAAAACTGCAAAACTGCAGCACATCTGTTCTTGGTATTTCTGTAACACTCATCTCAAAGTTCAACTGATCCAGTTTCCAAATAAACTAACTCGCAGCTGCAGCTTTTCAGCGCTTTTATGATATGATGTACGAATTGTTGTATTTATCACTCTGTTAGGAGCAAACTGTGCGAGTGTAGCAAGGTGACCCCGCAGAAAAATATGGCCAGACGCTGCCAAGACTTCCCGGGGAGTTATTTGTCATCCGCGAGTCTGCTGTGCGGAGTTACAAAGCTACAGCCGCCAGTTGATCAGCTCACACACATACACACACACCAACACAGGTGGGCAAACGTACACACACACACACAAGCTTCTGGCTCGGCACCCTGTCTGAGCTGTCTGAGCATTGCATCTTTCTATACATCTGTCTGCGCACGAGGCTGTCAGCTGCCCTTGATGTTCATGTGTTTATGCACAAATACTGCATACTAGAAAACCTTCAGCGTGCAACAACTTAACATGATGACTTCACCTTCAAACGCCAGCCAATCCGTCACAATGTGAACCTACGACCTTCAAGTACGGCTTTACGAAGGGCACAGCATGTTTTGTGGTGTATTATGATAACACATTTAGAGTGGGAGAATTTCTGGGCAGATGCAATGATTGATCGATTTTGGATGCTGGCTGCTGGAGCTCGATTAATAATTCAGCCACAGGGGTCGCGCTGGAAAAGAGCCACTATTATGGGAAAGAAACGACAACAGTTCTGGCAATCACCACCCACCAATGAGATTTCAAATGTTTCTCCTACATTTCAACATCTTTAATTCTCCTGCAGATGTGGAGACGCCGGTTATCTGACATGAGTTTCAGAAGACAACTTAATGTCTCAAAACGGCGTTCAGGTTTGCCAAAATCACAAAGTCAGATATCTCAAATAAATATGGATATTTCTCATGAAATTCTATCAAAACCAAGTTATCTAGGTTCGTACATACAGACATTATAACATACATTCCACATGCAATACATACATGTGTGTTTCTTTGGGTCAGGAAAAAAATAGCATCATTATTATTAATATCAACATTATTATTGATTTTGAGGTGAAATATAATCAGTGTTATTTCAGCATTATTGAGATACTATTATAGTCTTTATTAATATTTTAAATTATTAGATATTTTATAGTTTTTTAAATACATTTATTATAGTATTTTTATTTATTTTATTAGATAATTAAGAAAAAAATTATACATCAAGTTAAATTAAAAACAGAAAAGTTATCTGAAACAAGTTTTTAATTTATTAATTTATTTTCATTTTATTTCAGTTAATACTTATTTTATTTCGAGCACCCTTTTTAACGGTTTAATTTTGTTAACAATATTAACTATAGAGTTTGGAGAGTATTTGTCTATACAATAATATCGATACAACATCTATGTCACACTTACAAAAAAAGTGCTTCAAAAGGTTCTTCAAGCGATGCCATAGAAGAACCATTTTTGGTTCCACAAAGAACCATTCAGTTAAAGGTTCTTTAAAGAACCATCTCTTTCTCACCTTTTTATAATCTGAAGAACCTTTTTTCGCCACAAAGAAGGTTCTTCAGAGGTTAAAGGTTCTTTATGGAACCATTTAGACAAAAAGCTTCTTCTATGGAACCGTGAAGCACCTTTATTTTTAAGAGTGTATATCCTTATTAATGAATGTTTATATTTTCATATACACTCCATTTTTTGATATAGTGAATTAACTATATTATTTCTAAGAACACGTGGCCTCTCATGGCTTACTGCTTTATTTTAAAATGTTAACTTTGGTCACACTTTAGAATAGATAACACTATTCACTATTAACTACGACTTTTCCCTCAATAAATTCTTAATTTGCTGCTTATTAATAGTTAGTAAGGTATTTGTTAAGTTTAGGTATTGGGTAGGATTAGGGATGTAGAGTAAGTTCATGTGTAATAAGGCATTAATATGTGCTTAATTAGCACTAATAAATGGCTAATGTTCTAGTAATATGCATGCTAATAAGCAACTAGTTTATGGTGAATAGTGTTACCTAATCTAAAGTGTTACCTTAACTTTTAATTCAAGTGGTACAGAAGAATTGCCTTTTGAAAACCTGGCCAAGACGATGCATGCAGTCAGTGAGTGGAACCAGCAGCACACAGACACTGCAAGTGAAGCGTTCAGAGCTGTCATATAGAGCTGTGTGTGTGTGTGTGTGTGTGTGTGTCGCTGGACCCAGAGCTCATCTGAGCTGCGTCTGGTGGTCAGAATTAGACTCTCTCTAGCGACGCAGGTCCGTTCGATATCCGACTCATCCCCTGCGCTCGGGGTTCTGCCTTTCATATGCCTGAAAAATGATCTGTCAAAATGTGCTTCTGAGTTACACGGCCCCCCTCCTCCTGCTCACTTAAGGGACTGCAGAGAAAGACTGGAGACCTGCTCCGTGTGCAGAGATCACTTACCCTCTCCTCCACTCACAAAACACGCTTTCAGTCACCGGCATCCAGGAAAAGACACACACAATACCAGATATACTGAATAATTATGCATTTCCAACTTGTTTTAAAATCTGGAAAACCTGAGAAGGACTTTATTTAATGAGCAAACTCATCAAAGTAATGCACCCATGTTAAATCAGCCCAATTAAAGGGATGGTTAGAGTCAACAGACTGACCCACACAAACCTCTCTGACTTTGGGCCGTTACCATCCGACTGTCCATCAAAGCCAAAACCTCAGAAGATCTGTATCAACCCTTGTTGATTAGTTTGGGAAAGGTAAAGGACATGTTTCTGAAGCACAACAGCTCTGAAAGAAACGTGCAGAAGCTGAAGGTGTAGTCAAGATAAGACCGCAGGATATGAGCTATATCACAAACAAAAAATAAGGCTAAAAGTAAATCTAAAAATGGACTTTCAAAAGTGCAAAGTTTTGGTTCTGAAGAGCCCAATTCCCATCAGTTTTTGGTTGTCATTGTTTGGTTTCAGTTTTTGTCATATGGCATTGAGTAACTCACAATGTTAATATGGCTGTGGCTCAGTGTTGTTATTGTTAACTAAAACAAAAACTATTAATTACGTTTTTAATTAATTCAAAACAAACTTAAAAGAGTTAAATGAAAATGACTTTTACTACTAAATTAAACAATTAACATTTTTAATTAAATAAATGAAAAAATAAATATTAAATGAACTTGAACTTAAAAGACTTAAACGAAAATCTTGCTTTTGCGACTTAATGAAATGAAATTAAGTAAAAATTTGTATTAATTAATGAATTTTTGCTCATTAAAATGAAATAAAATAAAACTAATAAAAGTACTGAGAAAAATGGATTTGTTTACATATTTTTAAACATGTTTTTAAAAAGACATTAGAGTTTCGGTAACAGGGCTGAGGAAAATGTATCCATCTTCCACTTAAAAATTTTGTAAAAAAAAATAAAAAAAGTTACCCGAGATGGGCCAGTACATATTTTGAATAGTTTAATATGTGTATTACTAGTTTCCTTAAACTAAACATTTTATTAAAGATAGAAAAACTATCTATTATTCTATCATTTTATTAAAGATAGAAAACCATTTTTTAGAAGCAAATGTCACCCATTTGGTGAAATGGCCCGTATAAATAAATAACACTGCTGTGACTGTGGTTTTGCACATTTTACTTTCAGTGTAGAGAGCAAAAGTACATGACGTGTCTACTTCCCAGAGGTTGATCTTTCACAGCTCAGGAAACTTCACGAAGTTCTCAGTCATGTTATAAATATCTCTGATGTATCTCTTGAAAATCCCTTAGGTGAGATAAAAATAGATGCATAAGAAAACTGCTGAGAAACAGTTTTGAGTTCATAATGATTTTACAGTACAATTCGAGATCTTTTCTCAATAAGCAATCTTCAAGATTAATGAGGTGCTTTTAGGTTGAAGTTTGGTGAAACATCAGTAGAAAATGACTGAAGAAACGAGGATCATGGGATATCTTTACTGTGTGTCACAAGCCTCTCAGTGTTTTGGTGCTGGATGTCTAACAGTCTCTGCGGTTTGTAAACTGGAGTGAAACTCTAATTAGAAGTCCTATCACGCAGTCTGTTTACATCGGGGATCAAAGAGCCTGACAAGCCGGTTTGAAGCGTGGGGTAATGGAGGAGACACGTTTGATTGGTGAAGTCTGAAAAGAGCTGAGTTTAAAGCAGATCTGCTAACATCAGGGAATTACTAACATGTGAGCCTCACAAAACACACACAGCATCATTAACAGGTAGAAATGAATCACGGATCAAGGCCAGAATCACGCCTGAGTCGTTTCCAGTTCATGGGAGGCCGTGATAAGGAATCGTTCTCAGTCAGCTGCTAATTAACACACAATAAACCCGCTGTTTGTTTTGCCATAATGACCTTCTGACTGTACGCTTACTACATCAAATAAATAAATCAATCTTTCAAAATGTTAATGAAATATTATGATTATATTGTGTGAGAACATGGAGTGATTGGAGAGACATGACACTGACACATATATGAAATCATTTCTCGGGTCAATTATATAGTTTAGCGTCATTATACCATACAATAGCATTACAGCTTTAATTTTCTATAATGATGCTAAATAAATATTTAATTTACTAACCAATTATAATCAAGAACAGAGCCATAAAAACCTGCTGATTTATTCACTTTTTCAAATAATAACCATTCTCTTATTACCATGCAAAGACAAACATCAAGAGTGCTGATAACTAACAAACAGTTTGCAAATAAAATAGTAATCCTTCAACCCTTTCTCTACATTTTTTTTCCTTTATTGTCTATTCTCTTTATTGTTTGTGTTATATTTCATTTTATTACCTTAAGTTATATGTATATCTTCACTATGTCTGTCAACAGACTTTATTCATGCTGAAATGCACGCTGGGTTTCTGTACCGACAACAGGTTTTTTGGAACAAAGAAAACGTAGTTTGAATTTAATTGAAAATAAATAGTGACCACACAATATTTTATTTTATTCGGTTAAATTAGATTTTTTTTTTTGCTAATTCAGAGTGAAGATTATTTACCTAATATTTTTTCCTCACTCATTAACTAATGATTTCTTTTTCAGCAAATGCTTTATTCAGCCGGCAACGTAATGTCTTTGAACTACTTTAATTTTCACATATTGATATATGCAATGAATCAGCAGCTAATTCAGTTAAAGTTTTAATGAAATGACAGCCCAGCTGGTGTAGCTCGATCTGCTGTCTTTGCTCAATGACAGACTGAAAAGGTCAGCGATGTCTCGGAGAGTCGCTGAGGTTTGATCCTATTCTCTTATCGTACGTATCTTATCCTCTTTGCCTCTGCCGGTCAAAACAATAGCACAACATGTCCGGCTTTAGCGCCTTACACAGATCAACATGCTGCTCTTTTGGCCCGGGTGGACTGGGATTTGTTGACATGGGCTAAGCTGTCTGTTAGCGAGCCGCCCTGTGGACAAAGGTTTTCCCTGAATGCCAATGAGAGCGGAGAGACACGGCAGGTCTTAGCCGCGGATAAGAGCGCGGCTTATTGTCTTCGTTCAGCCACCTGCCGGCCTGACCTCCTGGCTTAGACCGGACGCGTCACCCGTCATTAAACAAAACAATATCCTCCAAATCCGATTGGCTGCTACGCCAGTCCAAAATCGCAGGATTACCAACCAGATTCCCCGGGCTCCCGCGAGGCTCCGCTCCGCAAACATTCAAAGGCCGTTTAGCTGCAGAGAGCAGGAAGAGAGACTTTTAACGTCCTGCCAAAATGAATGACGGCTTCTCCCTGACCCGTGGCTAAACCGCTGCGGCTGTTTGCGGCGCTAGTTATCTCATAACCGCACAGTCAGGAGGAGGAGGAAGGATTCTTCTGCTTTTATTGAGCGAGGCCGCAAGGTCTCCGAGGGAAGCCCGTCATATTAAACGGGCTGGTTCGAAGGCATTTGTATGGCGAAACGCTCATGGATTATTTGTTTGATGTGGATTCGTTCAGTCTTTGTTTGTTTGCTGTGATTTCGGTATAAGACGTTTGAGCTCCATTGAAGAAGACAGTAATTCGTTCTCTCTCTTTCTATCTTCTTCACTCTTAAAAGTCAGCAGCTTTGTGTTTCTCCCAGCGGTTCAAGTCAACACGACTCGGAAATGTGAAGGCCGTCAGTTTTTACTCATAGAGAAGTCTGGGATGTTTTTTGAACTGACTAAGTAAAACTGAACCTGTTGCTGGTTGCATAAACTATATAGACTAGTCTTAAAAAATTATTCATTTAAGTTTTTTTTCTTCAAGACTGCTCATAACTTTCTAGCCCATTACAGAAAGGTAGATTAAAGGGATAGTTCACCCCAAA
>SCHK01367194.1:3856-14110 GCA_004124795.1 Poropuntius huangchuchieni | reverse complement strand
GTGAGTAAATGATGACAGAATTTTCATTTTTGGGTGAGCTAACCCTTTAATGCTGTTGTGTGCTGCAGACATACACTCCATCCTCTTTCCTCACAGGCTTGTCAGTTTTTTTGGGTGTTTTGATCCACTAAAAAGTGCACATGCAAAAACAGGGTTCTTGATATAAACCCTTGATAAATGACAACTAAATGTAAAATTCAGATTATGATAGTTATACTAATTCATGCTGAATTTAAAAGGCATTTACTGTATACTAAATGTCAAATGACAATATGTAGCTAGATAAACATCTCCACAAGCAATCAATGAGAATTTTAAATGTTGCAAAAACAAATAAGCAACCTAATGTAAAACAGCAGAAAGCAGTAAAATATACAAATCTTAGTCTGATAATGCCTATCAGACTAAGGTTAAATCTCACCTTGAAAGTAATATCAGTCATAGAGAAAATATATTTATACAGAGGTCACACAACTCATCGCAGTGTTTATAAGACACTGACTGTGCAAGCGAGTGAGATTGTTGTTTCTTCGTGATATCTGGGATGGTGTAAATCAGTTAGACATGCATAGCACAGAGATGGAGGAGATCTGAATCTCTGCCAACACCAACTTCACAGCAGGGGATCAGAAAACTCAATACAGTAGAAACAACGACAAAACTTGAGAGCATTTCAGTTTCATGTCCGAAAAAACAGTTCCCTTAGTGTACAACAGCTAGTTACTGCTGCAGTATCCTTGAAAGGTACTAAAATTTTAACCCTTCGGTTTAAATTAGATGCAAAGATATACCTTTTGAGTGTACAGCCTCAGCGACAGGCTACAATTTTTCTGATGGTGTATGAAAATGCTGTATTTTTTTGTCCATTGCATCTGGAAAGGTACATGAGATGATGACGAGTATGCACGTGTATACTATAGCAAATATAATCAGTCATAGCTATTTGATTCGGCTAATTCATATGCTGTGTAATTATCAATATCAATCTTATTTTCATTTTGTATGGACAAATTGAATTGGAGGAAATGTTTCTTCATGGCTGCAACTGATTTGAGAATGGACACACCCTGTCTCTGGCTATACACAGCCTGAGGCCCGACTCTAGTCTAGGTCTTTGGAACATACTGTATTTTCTCAAATCACTTTTTAATGAAGGACAAATTTGACTCTGACCTCTCCAGTTTCCTTTTTTCTGAAAGCCAGATGATCGGCCTTTCGCTACGCTTCAGTTACTTTGTAACTCCCCATCCACATTTTGACTTAAACTTGGAGGAAGGAAGACAGAAGACTCAGGTTTGACAAAAGAAATCAGTAGGAATTTAATATTTAAATATGTACAGATGATTTAAACTGTACTGCTGCCGGAATGCAGGCAGTCGTCTTGGAAAGAGATGTTTTCCAGACTGTGAGACAATTGTCAACTTTTAAGATGAATTGTGTAAGACAGTCTTCAAAAATGCCAGGCCCTTCTTTTCCTGGGTTCTAAACAGGGGCCAGTTATACTTGAGGCAGTGGCGGTATCAGGCATGCACCAGAGGTAGCAAAACAGCTCTGGAAGTTCATTCAAATGCTTCAATCGCTTTCCACAGAGGAGATTGAGAGAGAGAAAAAAATGCAGGGCACTTCTGAAGTTTCTTCTCAAAACAGAAAACATTCACTGCCAATTAGAAAAGAAGGTCCATTTCCTAGTAATACTCTTCATTCTGAAAAGTAAATAAGCTGCATCCCAGATAATGGGCTAAATATTTAATAAACCAACTATAAGTTACGTAGACAATACAAAACTTTTTTATTGTCAGAAAAAGCAGCACAGAAACAGTGTGAGAGAGCTGCAGTTTTGTGAGAAACTATTTACATAGAGAAGAGTCTTTGAGGTTTCACCAATTTCCCGAAAGGTCCAGGTGAGCCGAAAAAAGTATGGCCCTGTTTTTTTTCTTTTCTTTTTTTACAATAAATTAGCTAAGATGCTAACAATGTAGTTAAAAGAGCAAGGGACAATACAACTTCAAAAGGCCTATAATACAACACTATGCAACATGGGAAGTTTCAACACGTTCAGCCTTTCTGTTTATAAATAATAAAATACAACAATCTTCCAATCATTCACATTACAAGTGTCACAAAATTTCACAACCACACAGTATGGTGATCCTAGACACTATACAATGATAATACACTTATTATGGCTAGCGTACATATAAATATACATACAAAGAATGTCACTAAAATGTAAGAACTTCTTCACGCAAAGCAATGGCATGTCCTTCATTTAAAAAAAATGTAACTGAAACTGAGTAGCACTGTAAAAAAAAATATATAAAAAAAGAAAGAAAAAATAAAAACATCTCCCAGTCATAAACAAACATACATAATGACATCAGTTTGAGTTTCTACAAAGTTCTCATTGCAGCCTACAAAGTATGACAATAGCAGCTATTTTGGATGGACTTAACATAACACTGGAGTTTCAAAGCTGTTTGAGTCATCAATATAAAAAGAAACCAACAAAAGGAGCAGTCAACGTCTTGCCTCCCTGGCCAGCCAGTGAGACAAAACAAAGCAACACACAACTCTTCACATCAACACTGCGGTGGCTCTGAAGAAGGGTAATGTCGCTTCATAATGTTTTTACCCTTTTAGTTACCAGACACCTGCGTCACCGTCATGGCTGAGCGACTGCCTTTTCAGGTATGCAACATTGCTAAGAGCGACAAATATGTCTTATCAAAAGACAAAATAGAGTCCAATGTAGCATTAAATCCTCATCTCAGCCTCATCACTGTGCTCCAGAGAGTGCTCTGTGGTACTGATGATGGAGGCTGAGGGACCTTGAGTAACACCAAATGGGGAGACAGCTGGGGACCGTGCAGCAAGTGGGGACAGCGAAGGGGAGAAACTGGGAGACATGGCTGCTGAGGAGATGGAGCCCTCATGGCTTATAGGTGAACGCCTTAGAGATGCTAAATGGTGGAACGTCCGTGCTATGGCAGGTTTAGGTGGAACAGATTTGGCTCCCGGATGAGCCACTGAGGTAATGAGGGGTGGAGGGTCAATTCTTGGCTTGGGATCTGTCTTAACTTTGGGTTGGAAGGGTCTGCGTGGATTGTTGGTAGGTAAGGTCTCATCTTTTAGCCTGGCGATCTCTGTAAAGACACTGGCTAAGGGTTGGAACTGAGGGCACCAGTTGAGAAGGTAGTCCCAGTTGTAGCTGCCTCGCAGTTCCTCGTCACTTGCCACTATGGCTGTGAGGGAGCCATCAACCGAGGGTTTGCCATCCTCAGGGAAAGCGTAATCTTTTGGGTGTGAAATATTTAACCCGCGACCTACTCCAAGGTAGCCCCCACCTTCGTCTCTGTAGACTGGGAGCTGACCAGAGAGTAGGGTACCACTGAGGCTGCCACTGATGCTCCCACTGATGCTTCCAAGTTTCTTAGTTTTGAACCACTGGCTTGCATCAAGTGGTCCTGGTTCACAAGAAATATCAGAGAGTTGGTCTGCATCCTGTTGGATACCTGAATCAGGGCCCCTGGCAGAAATGTGCTCTTGCATGGAGGAGGTGATGCTTGCAACTCTTGGGTACTCATTGATCATACGGATTTCGTCATCCTCTGCTGCTTCAGCAGATCCCCGTCCACTGGAGTGAGAAGGATCTAGGGATCCTCCTCGAGTGTAGGAGCCTCCACCGGTTCCTTCCTCATCACCTGCATATCCAGGAAGCGCCTGATGATAGATCCTGTCGCTCCCTGTGGGTTTAGACTCATCCAACTTCTGCAAAGCTGTGCCTGAAGATACGGTACTATTCCCAGTGTCTTGTCCTTTCTTCTTGCGCTTTGATCTTACTATATAAAGGGCCACAGCAATTATTACTAACAAGACTATTACTCCAAGAGAGGCAGCAATTATGCTCACAAGGAGGACGTTAAAGTCTGTTGCAAGACCAAAGGATGTGTTGGTTACGTCAATGGTGACCTGAGCGGAAGCCATTCTTGAGGTGTCAAGAGGACTGTGGGCGGTCACATCCATAGTCATTAGGCGAGTTTCCCTCTTCGAGCGACTCCCTCCGCTTGAGCTGCCTGAGTTGTCCATTTTTAGGTAGATTACACCGGTGGTCTTATTAACATCAAAGTAAGGAGAGGAATTGGGGAAGGAATAGAGTACAATCCCATCTACCCCACCATCCTCATCTTTGGCCTGTACTTGCCCAATGCTCTGACCTTTCTTGGCTCCCTCTGGTACCTCAAAGGACAAGTCTGAAGTGGTGAAAACTGGGTCATATTCATCCTCTCCTGTTACGTAGACCTGCACTGTGACAGTAGCTGAGTTGTTGCCTGCATCCACAGCCAAAGCAATGAAGTTAAATGAGTTCACCTTTTCAAAATCAAATATCTGCCTGGTTCGAACTTCTCCCGAGTTTGGATCCACCAAGAAGAGGTCTTTTCCTAGGCCAGCATGGTCCATCAAATAATACTTCAGCTGTCCATAAACTCCTGTATCATAATCGATTGCATGTAATACAGTCACGGCAGAGTTGGGTGGCTGGTTCTCACGAATACTAGCCGTTAATGTAGCAATGGGAAAGTAAGGTCTGTTGTCATTGATGTCCTTTACCTCTACACTTATAGGAGCCAAGGCAAAATGACCATGGCCATCTGAGGCTTGTACTATAACCACATGAGAAGTTTGGCTCTCTCTGTCCAAAGGTCTTTGAAGCCTAAGTGCCCCTGTCCACTGATCCACAGAAAAGAGTTTCATCTCATCTCCAGAGCTGATGCTGTACTGGACCTCTGCATAGGGAGCTGAATCAGGATCAGTTGCAGTCACACGTAAGATTTCTGTACCAGCAGCTGCCCCTTCACTCAAAGACACTATGTACTCAGCTCTGCCAAAGACAGGAGGGTTATCATTCACATCAGTAACTGTAATGATGGCTGGCACACTGGAGCTGCGTTGGGGAACACCACGATCTGAGACTGCGATGGTGAGATTATAGCGTGACAATGCCTCAAAGTCCAGTCGCTCTGCCAGGATCAGGGTTCCTACCGTCTGGAAGCCATGGCCCTCTATGAAACGAACGCTACTCTCAATCTGGAAAGCATTTCCAACATTCCCACTGGCAATTGCGAAATCAAAACCAGAGTTTTCCTGAGATAGGTCTCCATCTACTGCCTCTAATGTTAGGATGGTGGCTCCAGGTAACTGGTCCTCAGACACTGTGGCTTTGTACTCCAATTGGTGGAATATGGGGGCATTATCATTGACATCTATCAGTTGAACTTGGACTGTAGCAGAAGATGACAGAGGTGGAGACCCTCCATCGCGAGCTTCGATAACTACACTCACAGAAGGCTGTTCTGGGTCAAATTCTGCTTTCTGTCTGATGAAAAGTGTACCTGTAAAGACATGATAAGTGCTTTTACTACAATGTTAATGCTTTAAATTTAAACTATATGGTAAAGCTAAAGGCAGTGGCTATTTAAACTAAGCACAGCTGACCTTGTAAAGGTGGTTTTCATTAACTCCACACACCACTTTATGTAAATAGCATCTACTACTAATTGCACTTATTATAAACAAGATGCTTGTTGCTACTTATACTTAGTGAATATTTATCTACCACTATTTACACTTTATACAAATACCATATACAGTATTTTAATTGTATAAATAGCCACTGCCAAAAATGATCAACATGCTTAGTATGAACACTGGGCTTATACCATTTTTAGGATCAATGTAAAAACCGTCCCTCGTTGAAGACACCACTCGATAAGTGACCTTTCCATTTTCTCCTGAATCTCGATCTGTTGCTGTTACTGTGATAACGGGACTGCCTGATGGAGAATGTTCTGGAAGTGTTACCTGGAAACCAAAAGCAACAAAGCAGCTGTTATTTGGCATGCTTTTTCCTGTCTCCACAGTGATGTCTTTTTGAATAAAAGCATCTGCTGAATACGTAATGACAACAGCATACTTAATTCTGGGGTGAATGACTGCAAGTATATTTATTCTGGAATAAACGCATGTGTTTTTAGCATCCTAATCCATGAACCTTTAACAAAAATACTATAGAAAACAATGCAGCTGATAAACCTTTATCAGTCCCAATAATAAGAGATAGACATTGTTTTAAAAGACTTTAAATGGTAGAAAGAAAACAATCACCTGATATAGGTCTTGTGTAAATGTTGGTACGTTATCATTTATGTCCTCCACCAACACAGTCAAATTGGCTTCACTCTGGTGCTTTGAATCTGAAGCTCGAATAGTCAATGTATACCATGTCCTCTCCTCAAAGTCCAGTGGTGCTGTCAGAGACACACGGCCATTGTAACGATGGATATCAAATTTTCCCTGTGATGAAGCATCCAGCTGTAAAGAGTAAGACAGCACTGGGCCAGAATCCACATCATTTCCAGTAACCAGGGTGATCTCAGTGCCGATAAGAGAGTCTGTAAGTGGGAAGCAAGGATTTAGATACATGTACAATAATAAAAATGCTTGCTATCATGGCTTTCAAGGTTAAAAGGTCAAAGGTCACCAGTCAGTTCACTTACTCTCTGGCACTCTAACTTCTCGTGGTACTGGGATGGTGGGACTGTTGTCGTTGAGGTCGACGATAATCACTGTAATGGTGGCAGTGCCTACTAGTTTGGGGCTGCCACGATCAGTGGCTTTTATCACCAGCCTGATGCAAATAAAATAAAATGAATTAGATAAATTGCTCCTAACAAATATAATGTGAGAAATGTTTCTGTTCAGTTTCTTTTTGGGACTGAGAAAGAGAACAAAAGATGTCTTTTATTTTCACAAAAAGCTTTCGTACAACAATCCAAAAGCACTAACAGACCAAAAATGTAGTAAATTAAAAGCACACAGCTTTATAGGGGTTGGGAAACATTTTAGAAACAAAAAACATAAGGTCAAAAAACTACGAGGGCTTGAACACATCACACACACAAACTAAATAACGTTGGAGAGGACAGTTACATTCCACAGAACAGAAGGAAATGAAAGACCTGAAGAGCAATGACTTCACTGGCTGAGCAAACATGATATACACTCACTGTGCCTGTGTCCAGATTTCTCTGTCCATAATGGCCGTGGTTGTGATGCTGCCGGTCAGAGAGTCAATCTTGAAAAGGCCACTTTGACTCGAAGACTCGATGGAGTAAGTCACTTGACCGTTCTGACCCTGGTCAACATCCTCAGCCACAACCTAATGCATTAGAAATCAGACTGATTAAACACAAGCAGGGTATGAAATAAACATTTGCCAGATGCTAAATTTGAGTNCCCTGGTCAACATCCTCAGCCACAACCTAATGCATTAGAAAACAGACTGATTAAGCACAGGCAGGGTATGAAATAAACATTTGCCAGATGCTAAATTTGAGAATAAATATCTGGTAACTTTATAAGGAGCTACAACATCATGCATGGTTTAAATCTGACACTTAAGTCAGAAACAGGTGCAGAAAAAAACAGGTAAATAATTTAATGCTTTATATGGTTAACAAAAATAATGCTGTTTTCAAAGGGTAAATTTTCTGTAAAGCTATCTGTAGAACATTTTTGCTTTAATACTTTTTCCAATATGTTTTCAATTACCTTTGACCTTTTAGAAATACCAAAAAATAAGACAACCCTTGCCTGAATGATGGGAAAGTCATAGCCTTGTGCTTCATGCATATAAGCCACATAGTTCTGCAGCTGGAATCGGGGTAGATTGTCATTGACATCCTGAAGAATCAGGTTGACAGCCATAAAGGAGCTCGAGGATGTAGTTTCAGCCTTCACCACAAGACGGAGTCTTGGAGTGTCCTCAAAATCCAGGCCATTTGAGCTCTGTACCCAGATTTCACCTATGAAAGCACCAATAATGCAGTGAAGTAGGTCACCTAAGCACGCATCTTGTCAAGATCAAACCGTTTTCATATTTCACAGGGTTCCCATCTGACCTGTACTGGAGCTGATGCTGAAGGAATGGTATTTGTTCCCACTGAAGATGCTGTAAGTGATGCCGTCTCGGGTGCCGTCAGAGTGCTGTGCCTGAGCCTGGGCGACCGCAGTGCCTGTGAGAAAAAATACACACATAAACTCAATACTCTTCTGCCACACTCACTTAAACTGATGGATTGGCTTTCAGTGCTTCACAAAACTGACTGTGCCAGCGAGTGCTGAAATACAATGCTGCAGTTTCATCATGCAGTTCATTGCAAAAGTTTTCAACTGTCTCATGCCAGTGCTTTGAAATGAAGATACCACAAAGAATAGCTTTTAGTTTAGGATTTATAATAATAATAAAAAAGGTCTGTAAAGAAGATGGGTTTTCTACATGTCATTTAATGAAAGTTGATACTTGTTTGCGTTTCAAGTCAACATGAAGTGAAACTTGCAACACATTTTGCTTATAAAAACTTGAAATGTGTCATAATTTGTATTACATTTATGCTAACTGGAATTAAATTATATTATAAAGTATTATTATTATAAAAATATCGAAACGTTGCATAAATAATTTTCAATGCATTATATAATTATAATTAGTATTTATTAGTATAATTGGAATTTATTATAAATATTGTAATTATTTATTTATTTTTTTTTTTTTTTACAAATGTAATTAAATAAGTTAATTAACTTTTTTTTTCTTGTCATAAATGTGCTTGACTGTAATGACGTCAGCTAAAACAACAGCAAAAATATGTTTATTTTAATGAATGATAATTTTTTTTTTTTTCAATTTTGGAATAACCATATTACCAGAAACATGTATTAAAAAGCAAAATAATGCTGATGTTGACTTTAATCATTTATAACAAAAATCTCGCAGGCTAATAGCACAATTACATTTACTGTAAATTCTCTGCCTACCTTTAGCTGCATTCTCCTGTATGCTAACATCTCTAGCGGTGCGAGAGAATCGAATGCCCTTGTAATCTTGCTCCTTCACATAGACGATCACCACCCCTAGAGAAGACTGAGGAGGACTGCCCTGGTCCATCGCCTCCACTATAAGTGTGCGCTGGGTTTGCGTCAGGCTCTGGAGCTTCTCGGTGGTCTGGATCTCTCCTGTTAGCGAGTTAATAGCAAATCCTCGGACTGGCATTGCAAACCGGTAGAACACCGAACCATTGGCTCCAAAGTCCTTATCTTCTGCTCTCATAGTGGCCACCACCTGATGCGTGGACACACTTCCACTGGACACGTTGATAATCAGTGGGTCCTGGATGAAGAATGGTGCATTGTCGTTGACGTCCAGGATGGTAATGGTCACCTGGGCTGTGGTGTTGCGGGGAGCGGCAGGTGATAGATCAACGGCATACACTTGGAAGATGTAAGAAGCTCTTTTCTCTCGGTCCAGAGGTGCTGTGGTTGTGATCTTTCCCGTGTCTGGATGTACTGTGAATGCACCTTTGGCCTCTTGGCTAAGAAAGTATAAGATCTGACCGTTTTCGCCCTCATCCACGTCTGTGGCTGTCGCATCCAACACCACCAAACCTACAGCAGCATCTTCTGAGACATCGACCGTGTAGCTACTGCTTCCAAACTTAGGGCTGTTGTCGTTTACATCAAGAACTGAGATCTCCACAGTGGCTGTGCTGCTCAGAGAGGGGCTGCCGTGATCCTGGACCACCACTTTCAAGGAATAACTGTTCTTCTGTTCTCGGTCCAGAGGTCTTGAGGTAGACAAAGCTCCAGAGAAACCATCAAGTCGAAAGTCACCATCTGGGTCACCAGCTAGAATTGCAACACACAGTTGTTAACAATCAAGCAGATTGAATTTTCTTTTTAAAAGAAACAAGCTTGCAATGTGAACAAAAACAGTAACATGTGCCTTGACCACATCTAATTCAAAATGCAGTACGTTTTAACTTATAGTCTCTGGTTGTAGAAGTTCTTCTACATTTTCCTCTGTACAAACAATTTAAAAATCAAATTAGTTTTACCAGTGATCTTATATTCCAGTCGTCCACTCTCTCCAGTGTCCAGGTCTGTGGCTTTGAGGATGAACAGCTCCACAGGCTCTTGGTTCTCAGGCACTTCCAGGCTATAATGCTGCAGCCCAAAAGCAGGAGCATTATCATTCACATCCAGCACTGTGATGTGCACTTTAGCCTTGGCAAAGTTAGGGGGTATGCCTCCATCTTTCGCATACACTATTGCATAGACAAAAAAGATAAAAGATAAAAAGAGGATTATTAAATGCAATATCAGTTAAATAATAAATTATAATTACTTAAAATAATATTT
>SCHK01366883.1:185-16291 GCA_004124795.1 Poropuntius huangchuchieni | reverse complement strand
AAATATGTGCAGAGAGCACAAGAACATCCAAAATGTATTTTGCTGAACCTTATTCATGTCTTTATTTTTTTTAATAATAATAATAATAATAGCTTTATTGTTAAACAGTTTAAATCTCTTTTTCAACATTTTAATTAGGCCTGTCTGTATTTTCACAAAGCCTTGGTTTCAAAATAGGACTTGTCTTAGTCCCATTTTAATAAAAATGAGTCCAATTTGTAAGTAGCTGCAAAACATAAGAATGATATTGAATGATATTCAACAGCTTACAGATAGGAACTCTAACTCACATCTTGACCTTTTTACTTTTAGCTGTTATGTATTTACAGAACAAATTGTTTCAGAACATGCTGTTTGTTTCGATTTGTTTAAAAAGCCACCTGCTGTTTTAATGTTATTTATACCTGTTCCTGATGTCTCTGTTAAAGCCATTTTTCAGTATTTTGGAAGCAGTCTTTGGAGTAATACATTCTGTTCCTGATCTGATCTCAGTAGGTGCTTTGGATAAGGTAATAACGTTTATTTATCGTTTATCATCTAATTTTGTGAGTTGCTGTCAAATAATTCTTAAGCCACTGTGTTATCATGTCCAGGGCTGCGTTTCCCAAAAGCATCGTAAGCCTAAGTAGATCGTAGAATCATTGCCACCAATAGTCTCTAAGATCAACGTCCAATATCTCACGATGCTTTGAGAAACGCAGCTCATAGGTGCATCAGCATAGTTACAACTGTACAAGCACTTCACTACCACTAGATGTCACCATATTATTTACGCAAGATGTAGAGCAACCTTTTGAAAGTTGTGGCTTTTGGCCCAATAAATATGCATATTACGAAAAACTATTAAATTAATTCAGTTAAGCTAAATTGTGGCTTTTTGCCCCAATAAATATGCATATTATGAAAAACTATCAAATGAATTCAATTAAGCATTTTCAGGAGGTCTTTAGTAAATAATGATAATAATAAATTCAGTCCTCCACAAGTCACCTCACGTTTTCACTAAATCAACAAATGTAACTCTAGCTAGGCCTGTAAGTGTCTAGCTTATAGCATAACAATGTCTTTTTTTATTTACTTTGTTTTCCCAAGTATTTTAATAACGCTTAATAAGTCAGGCTAAGTTTATTTATCATTTAGAGTATATCTGAGGAACACAGAACATCATCTTGGCAGTTAGAACATCAACAAAATATTCTATCGACCAAATATTATTTATTCAAAACCAAGAGGGATGAAATACACAAACAGCTAATGATACTGTGGAAAAAAAAAAAAAAAACACAAATGCGGATTTTGTTTTGGATACTTGTTTTTGAATCCAAGCAATGCTTACGGTTGCCTCAACGTGAACCACATGACACGGGACAAACACTGCAGCCAAAGAACTTATTGTAATGATACACTCACAGTCATTATGGATGTCATCCGGTTGGCTCATATTGTAACTGACAGGTGAATCTGTAAGACATGTAGACTTGACATTTCCTGGTTACATGATTTGATCAGACCTTGAGATGTGTCACACTAATCAAATAATGAGGTCACTGCCAAAGCATCGGAAAATGTAGGCTACTTTGTTTAAAGTTAGTTTGGCAGATACCATAAGTTAACCATAAGGCTACAATAGGCTCTTATAGAGTTCAAATATTAATAGTCCACTGTTAAAGGTGTCAGATATTATGGAGAATATATAAACGCACTAGTGCTTAATGGAAAACATAATCATTATTGTGTTAGGCTACATAAAAACTACTACTAAGTTCTATTATTTGGGTTATGCATAGTTTAGTTAAAGCCGTCCATGATTTGAAGGGGAAAAAAGACTTACAAATAGGCTTAATCGCAATTATTATAGGCATACATTTGTGCTATAACTATGACTGGTTTTGACAAATGCAAATAAAACAGAAAATAAAATGAAACTAGGACTACTTGTAAAAGTCGAATCAAAAGAAAATTGATACTCCGAAACCTGCAGGCTCCTTCAGCCCAGCCATGCTCCCTCGCTCTAAACAGCATGCAATAACTGATGTTAGGTGTGTGTGCACATACATGAGTGTTTTCTGTGGTTCAAGTCTCTTGCAGAAGAGGTCGCACGTGCACCTCCGCCACAGAGGGAAAATCCTCCTCCAGTCAGTCTCGCGTGTCTCACTTCTATGGAAATGAATTCCGTGTAGTCTGCCTCGCGCCACCGCCGTTCGGAAATTGAATGGGATATAGATTGTGATCCCGGAGGGAAACCGCAACACCTGTCTCGTCTAATAATAGTCTTTCTCTCCTTTATTCTGTAATCCATTGTCTCCTCGCGCAGATCACCTTTCAACAGTAACCTTGTATTAAATTAACACCCTCTACTGTTAATCAGACCTGTCATGGCCTAGAAAGTTGTGACATTTGCCATCTCAAAGGTTTGTGGTGACATTCAAAGGCCATCGATGCGCAGCTCAATTTGTAATTCGTATCCGGTTATAGAGTCGTTTTATCTAATCACACACCTGCAAACGCGTTCCCTTTTGTTCCCGTTTACTCTTAAACACCCCAAATACTCATTGGAAACCGGGTTTTTAGGGTGGAATTAAATACGTTGTTGCTTATGCCAAGATGTTGTTTTCCTGTGTGACTGGACTGGTCTCATCCACGTCTGATCAGTTGTGGGTATCCGTGAGGTACAAATTGGGCCATTTTTTATTTATGCTTCCTGCGACTTGGTATTCAGCAAAACTCAGAAGTGATTTAGGGGCAAGAGAAAGTTTCAAGCAGCTATGTCACCTGATTTGGATTGAAAGAACTTGGGAAAAAAAAACTCTCTCTCCCCACCCCCACAGAGAGGAAGACCGCCCACACCACAGACAGTCGGCCCGAGACCCCTTATACACTTAAAAAGAGGTGGCACTCTGAGAGCAGCGTTCATTCAGCACTGCCTGAGTAAGAAGATTACTTTTGCACTGCTCGTCTAGATACTCTTTCTCTGTTTAAACATGCTAAGGATGCTAAAGCGCCAGCAGCTCCACCCGGGAATGATTTTATTACTCTTATGGCTCTGTTATTTGATTGAAGATCAAAAAGTGCAAGGTGAGTGCACTTTTTTCTTTCTTTTTTTGCTGTTTATTTGTTTCTTCAAAATTATTTTTTGACATGTTTTAGATATCAGTCTGGTCTGTAATTTATTTTAGAATTAAAGTAATTCTTTAGAATGAAGGGAACTGCTTAAATGCAAGACAACTGTAAAGTTTTGTTCTTGGCTCGCGCCTGTGTCCTCGAGACAGGTGCGTCCTTACATGCACCATTATTTTTTAAAAAGAACATCCAGAATTTACTATGCTAAATTAAGAGATTAAGAGCATTTTATCGTTATCTAAAATAAATTCTCAAGATTGTCAAAATTAGAGGACACCGAGATGCATCTTGAAAATAATAATAACAATAAAAAATGTTTAATAGCTTATTAATATGATGGTATTATTGTCTAGCAGTAATGTGAAGAATAAGTGTTTTGTATAAATGCGTATTTAGCAGACTCTCAGATCAACCATTTTGCATTAGACATTCGATTGTATTTTTCTCAAATAGTAGGTAGTGAAATTAGACACTGCCTACCTCGTCTGGCTTTCCAAAAAAAAAAAAAAAAATTCACTGGACATTATGCAAAAAAATTGTACCATTTTTATGCATTTAATTATTAGGATCGCTTTGCGTATTTGTCACCAAAACGGCACGATCATTTTGGAGAACAAAGTTTGATGAAGCTCGCGTGACTGTATGATTTAATTGGATTGTCTGGCTCGTGGTATCCCCGACGCGAATGCCTAATTTAATACATAAACACGACTGATTCCCCTCAGGGTTCAAAACATCTCTGAACCTTATTGTAAGCAGCGGATAAATGCGTTTGTGTTGCTAAAAGCAGCGTTTGGAACGCTCCTGTAAGTGTGCTGAAACGTGATGAGCGCAGACAGTTGGCACAGAGCGCTCGAGGAACTGGAGTCTAGACTGCCATGCACATTGTTTAAATAGGTACGAGTCTGTCAATCTGCCACTTACTTTAAGACAATAAATCTCTGTACGGTCATAACATATTCGACGACAGGAAAAGCATATTCCCGAGCAGAGCCGGAGCCCTTGAGTTGTCTGGGTGAAGGCATGCAAGTGTAAAATAGTCGCATTACGTTGGGAAAAATCAGACAAAATACAGCGGGGGAGGGGGAGCAGGAGAGCTCCAGCTAATACAGGCTGCACGTGTTGTGTCTGGGTCATTGGCTTCAGACTTTAATACGACTGGCTCTTTTTCTTTTTGTTTACAGCTGGTAACTGCTGGCTCCAGCAAGGCAAGAACGGGAGATGTCAGGTCCTCTACATGCCTGGGATGAGTCGAGAGGAATGCTGCCGGAGTGGGAGGCTCGGTACATCTTGGACTGAGGAAGATGTGCCAAACAGCACATTATTCAGGTGGATGATCTTCAATGGCGGGGCTCCAAACTGCATACCTTGTAAAGGTAGAATCCCATGTTTGTTTGTTCAGGTGGAAACCTCCAATAATAAATGACCAGTGTTGCTGTTATAGCTACATCATACAAACATATTACATGCTTATTGAAAAAGTAGAAATAATAATAAAAGTTAATGTGCCTCATTGGTCTCTCTCACACCTTAATGTAAATAAAGTCAACTAAACAAAACGAATTGACAACAGATTATCGATATGTCACGAATGTGTCATAAAAATTCAGCCGCTTCAAATATCATGTTCCTGTCTAACTGAATTTTAGAGACATGTGATAATGTGGACTGTGGCCCTGGGAAGAAATGTAAGATGAACAGGAGGAGCAAGCCTCGCTGCGTCTGCGCCCCAGACTGCTCCAACATCACCTGGAAGGGGCCCGTGTGCGGCTCAGACGGGAAAACATACCGAGATGAATGTGCCCTTTTGAAATCCAAATGCAAAGGGCACCCGGATCTGGAGGTGCAGTACCAAGGCAAATGCAAAAGTAGGTAACAAAAAAAGAGACTGTCTAACCTTGAGAGAGATTTCAGCAGTTGTATCCAGTATCCTACAGTTTATACTAAATAAAGCCAGCTCTAAAATACACTGAAAGATAAAGAACGATTTTAAGAAACTAGGTCATTGGATGTGAAAATCTGCTAAAACTGTATCATTCAGTCTTCCCTTCTCATCCTCACAGAGACGTGTCGTGATGTCATGTGTCCGGGAAGCTCGACTTGCGTGGTGGACCAGACAAACAACGCATACTGTGTGACATGCAACCGCATATGCCCAGAGGTTACGTCTCCGGATCAGTACCTTTGTGGCAACGACGGGATTGTTTACGCCAGCGCGTGCCATTTGAGGAGAGCCACGTGCTTGCTCGGTAGATCCATTGGAGTGGCATATGAAGGGAAATGCATCAGTGAGTGTCAACATAAATTTGACTTGTTCGATTTAAATGAGAAAAGTTGAAAATGGAGAAATGGTGGAATTCGTTTTCAGTTCAGAGTACATAGGCAACAATGGCGAAATCCCAAATGAATTCCATTAGTCTTTTGTGACAATCTCAATTGTGATTATTATTTGCAAAGGAAAGTCATTGGCGTCTAATTGTTTCCTGATGTTGGCAACATCATCTCGTGTGTTATAACAAACTGAGCGTGACTTGCCTGCAGCTCTCCACAACAACAATAAAACACGTTTATGAATTTCTACATATGAAAGAGTGAAGTGTTATCAGAAGAAATTGACCGCTATTGTCCTCTGTTGTCTTTTTAGAGGCCAAGTCATGTGACGATATCCAGTGCAGCACGGGGAAGAAGTGTCTATGGGATTCCAAGATGGGTCGCGGGCGCTGTGCAGTTTGCATGGAGACGTGCCCAGAAAGTCGATCGGAGGAGGCCGTGTGCGCCAGCGACAACACCACGTATCCCAGCGAGTGTGCCATGAAGCAGGCCGCTTGCTCATTGGGGGTTCTCCTGGAGGTTAAGCATTCAGGATCTTGCAACTGTAAGTAATACATCTTAAAAGACAATCCAATGCTGCCCCCAGAAACCACCTCCCCAAAACCTCCCACCCCTCCAAATAACGCCTCTTCATTCCCTTCCTGCTGCTAAAAGTTAAGCTACGGAAAGGACTTATGATTGGAAGTTCTTTGCATGTCCTCTTTGGCTGGCTTCATTAATTTTGTATTTTCTTGAGAAGAAAAAAAAAAGAAATGAAAAGAGAAAACAAAAAACATTTATTTAAAAAAAGAACCCACAAAATCAATGGAAATCAATGAATACAATGTAAAAAGAAATGTTACAAAGAGCTCTTTCCAGGAGTCCTTTGACATACTAATTTTCTTCATTTAACTAACAAGAAAACATGTGCGGACTAACTTCTGCAGTTAGCGACATTCGAATTCTAGTTCAGTCTGACCTGCAGGTTGAGGTCATATTTCCCCTATGTTATAGTGTAATTGTAGAGACTTATATAATCATATCAGCTTGTCAATTCCATATTCATGGTTATCATGTAAGTGTTTTATCAATGATGTTTTTTGTTTGATTTCTGCTTTTGGCTGTAATCGATACTTTCAAATGCACTATGACATAAACAGCTCTGAGGGTTTGAAAAGACATGAATCCTTTTCCTTATACTCACATAAGGTGATTGTAACATTGGTGCCGTTGTTTAAAAGTTACCTAGACTACCTATTTTGACAGATGGTGCACTAGCTTCGAGAATGGATCGACGAAGCTAGAGCTGCCATCAGTGGGGGAATACTTACATTCCGATTTGTGCTAGCGAACGAATCAAACGTTCAATGTGAAAGAATGGCTTACCTTAACGTTCTCGTGCCTTAAGGTATGTACGTCATTTCAAGGGACCAACTTTATGATCACCTCATGGTTTGAATGACTACAGCATTTTACAGTTTGCAGGACAAGAATCTGTTATTAGTAGAGCAATGCTTTCTGTTAGACATCTAACGTTAGCGAGGTGAATTTGTGTGTGCAGTCCTGCTGTGGTCGTGTTGTCCTATTTGTTTGTGAGGGACTGCATATTTGTTTCATTGCTTTGCCTGTGTCATTTTTTTCAATGTAAACTTTAATGTAGAAAAAAAGCAAATATATATATATATATATATATATATATATATATATATATGTATATATATATATATTACATATACCTCAGAACTGTGCCATTGCTTGACCACGTAGCTACGGTCGGCCGGTGCACATCCCGTGCTTTCAAAATAATGGATTTAGACACGAAACCAGAAAAAAGCAGCCATTCATGGAATGCAAGAGCACTTTTTTTGGTCTTGATTCAGAAATCTGCCAAACACACCTGAGCCATTAAAGCCTCTGATCAGCCCTGTCCCGTCACACCGCTGACTTCCTTCATTATGTACTTGTTGTTGCATAATTTTGGGAGCCAGAGCACCTGGTCAAGCTGTCAAGTAGCCTAGATTGTCAGAGGCTTTGGGATAAAGACAAATACTCACGTACATTCTGCGCTGTTGTGGTCTATATTCATGCAACAGCTACCATGTATTCTCCCATATAGCCATTACTGAAGACCAGGAGGATGATGACGATGAGGACGACCAGGACTACATGGCTTATATCCGATTATCACCTGTACTGGATGGATAAAGCACCATCAACCAGTGGAACAGTCCTAGGGCAAGGAATCATGTCCACACTGTACATATGTGTATGCTAATTTATTTTTCAGAGAAAAAAGAAAGAAGTATACATGTAGTTCAGTCTGCTTGATGTTTATTTATACAGTGTTCTGTTTTATAATTTATACATTTACAGTGTCTGGCTTACTTGTCTATCATGTTATTTTGTTTTCACTTATGTTGTCTTTCCCTTTTTTTCTTTTATTATGACTGAGAAATATATTTGTCCAAAGAGAAGCAGTGTTATTTATTGTGAGGTAAAATGCTATCATGTAAAGTGTGAGTCTTCTGCAAGCTGTAAATTGCATTCCCTGAGCTGTATAAACGCTTATCAGTGTCAATTCTGTATCACAGATGTTTATTTCACACATACCTGCATGTTAGCTTGTGAGTTTATTTATTGGAAAAAAATGGAAACGCATAGGAAAAAATGTCACTCTTTAATGTACATGTATATTTTTGGTTTTGTTTACAGCTCAGTGTAACTGACCAAAGGGATTTTCTTGAACGTTCTTCAATGTTTTTGTGATAACATTGAAAATGAGCCGTTTCTCATATAGGAAACCCCTGATGATTCAATTGTACATCAACAGCAACAGTTAGACTTTTCGACAATAGGGCAGAAATTAGCAGTGGTTTATACTTGTTCGAGAAAACTGTGCCATGCGACTTTGTCTTTTTTTTTCTTGCCAATATTCTGCTCTATATTGCTCTTGCAGAGCTAAAGAAAAGGTCATCAAGAGGACTCAGTATCGATATAGAAAACATTCACTTTTTCACTTTGTTGTCAAAATGCATTTTTATTTTCAGACATCTCAAGATAAAAAACAAAATTCAGTTATAAATATATAGTTTTGTATTTTTTATGTAAATGTCATATGTATATACAAAGTTTGATGTATTTGTACAGATATTAAGAGTGAAATCAATAAAAAAAAAATACTTATCAAATGGTCACAGTGGTGTGGATTTTATTAAGAATTGAGTTCTGACATTAGCTGATACCATGCACCCATCCATTATTATTATTCTCATTATCTTGTATGTAATCAAAGTGTCCTGGCTCGATTGCTTAAAGCCATTATATAAAAAGTTTTTAACTGACATCATGAATCTACTGCCAGAAAACCACAGATCTTTTTTTAGAACTAAATCAAGCCAAAATATTCCCATAAGGACATAACTTTTAAGTTAAGACTTCAGAGCAATCAATCGTTAAACTCCCTACAAAGCTTGTTTTTACAGACAAACAGGTTCTCTTTTCCTCATCACTCAGTTTCTAGTGACAAAAATCAATCGCACATGAATCTACTACCTACTGATAAAGCTGAAATTGCACTGCATTTTGGCTGAAAGGCTCTATTCTGACCTCACACAATCACAAAAATCACATCATATTATTGAGCCCTGTAATGCTTCCAGACTCTGAACATCGTTCTTTCCTATTATGCAAAGCTCCTCATGAAGTTATCTGATATGGCTTTGCTCTGTTCTCCGTTTCTGAAACAAATGTATAAAATCCTTTTTTTTTTTTTTTTTTTTATAGTGGTGGTGTGGTAAACACTGTCACATCAATGACTCATTCTGACTTTAAAGACTTAAAACATGAGCCACATCTTAATGATTCCAGGCAACTCAGATTTGTAATGTGATGTAAAATGAACATGGAAAGTGCAGTACCAGACCGTGCTAATGTGCTAGCAGAGATGACAGTAAAACGGTCACTGCTTTTTCAATTGAACGTCATTTGAAGCAGGCAGGTGTTTTACTCATCTGGGCTCATCCCTGGAGGAGCATGAGAGTAAACATATCTAGCCGCGTTCAGTCTTTGAAGCTTGACATTTACCTCATCCTCCCGTTTCAGAAACATTAACACTAAACTGTCTTCAAGAGGGTTTGAAGGGTGGAAAAACGAACCACCTGACAAGAAGAATTATTTTCTGAGGAAACCGAGAGATGGCATTTCAAAGCCCACGGCTAGCACAAACAACAGCAGCTACTTCAGTAATAAGAAGTGCTAAATACTCACACTAGCACAGATTTTGTGTCATTCCAAGTGATTCTGAGTGAAGTAACATCCAGATTCGGGAAAAGGAAGCACAGTAAAACTCAAGTGTTGTAAAGATAGTTTATTAGATACATGGAGTATATTATTTTTACAGGTCTGTTAAAGATAACACAGACAGGCAGAAACGGGATGTCTACTTGGCCGACCTTCTAGTCCTTTTGTCCCAGGAAAAGTTTGCTCCATATGACTTCACTCTCGGCTTTGGGACCCTCTTTTCTGCTATATCATAACTCCAACCTGTAAAAATAAACAGGCCCAGAGCACGGTCAGCCAAGTATATCTTACAGGCTGGATTTGGGAGATGTCCACTGCTGCTGATGTGCAGTGTAAACACCAGGCCGGAGAAGACAGGGTGAGGATAAATGTGAATCTTTATGCCACAAACACAAACACAGCTCCTTTTCAAAGCGGAGCATGAGCTCCCTCAAGAGACATTGTTGGACGCGATTCTGATGGGATGATTGTGGTGTTTAAAAAATATGGTCACGATAGTGGAAAAATGTTTAAATGGATTACCGTTCTTTTCGGCGAAAGCAATAGCATCCTCCTTAGTGCTGAACGTAAGCACCATGTTGGACAGGGGGTCTGCCCTAGATTGGGAATAAAACTCACTTCAGACACTGGATTTTTAATCTTTTTTTGGCAGTTCAAAAAGAATGATTATTATGATGTCCACTCACGTGGAGGCCCAGCCCATCAGTGGGTTTTCCCAGCGTTCCCTGGTGTCAAAATCCATCTTCCACTTTTGGGTATTTTTGACGCCAGACTGCATGGCATTGCGGGCGGCCACAAAGATACGGACCTTGCGGGTCTTAATATGCTCCTCGGGAACGCCACTCAAAGTTGTGATGTCCTGGCAAAATGAGGGAGACAAAGAAGAACTGGTAAACTATGAGTGCAAATCTTTTCATCAAAACCCAAGCATTAATGTGTGGTTTGCCAAAAATAAGATTCACATTCGTGCTCTCATAAAAAAACATAAAAAGCTTTGCCGTTCTCCCAAAGGGCATAAAAGCCCAAATACTTCCTTTTTTTTTGAATGCAGACGCGTACTTGTCTAGACAAGCTAATTTCTCACACTCTCAAAATGCATCGAGTCTACTGTGATCCTCACCGCAGGTCAGAAACCTGGGCTTTCAGGTGTGAAGGTGAAAAGAACTCCGCAAACTTGAAGTGAATAGTAACATTAAACTTAAACCTGTTCGCTCTGAACAGGTGAATCATTCAGGGCATCAGTCTGTCGTCATTGCTGGATTGAATATTTCCACTGGCAACTATATGATTCCAGAGTCGTGCCCAATGTATTTAAAGTTGTTAAAACCCATCAATACAAAAATTATTTTTTACAGAAAAATTTATTTGCCATATACGATAAAAAAAATATTGTAAATGGTTTAACACATTAAACAATTATATTGCATTATATGTCTTTTTATCTTAAAATACAGTGAAAACTAAATAAGTAATTTACAATGAAAAACAGGCTTTCCTAGATGTCCTTGCATGACATCACACTTGATTATATATTTTATCTAAATAATTCAGTCACCAATAACACCACCACATTACCATATCTTTTTTACGGTAAAGTCCTGGCAAACCAAAGGATATTTTTATGGTGCATTAATTGTCATTTGAACAATCTAATTGATTGAAACTGATTTTTATTATACCAAGATCTATCTTCTACTTTAAAAATTTTGTTGCCATGGAAATGTATTTATACCGTGCTTTCGTCCTGTATATGCCGCTGAACTCACTCAACTGCACAGTTTCAAAATGAATATTTCTGTTTATGTATCAAGTTAGTTCCATGTGTCAGTGTTTCTAAACTGCATTTCAATGAATCTGTAATGCTATGACCCCCCAAAAAAGAATAAACAATGTAACCACTGTAGTCTGAGTCACGACGAATGACTCTTTAATACAACTAAACAAATCAGAATAAATATGGAATCAAATTGAATCAAGATCTTGTGATTTACAATTCAGTCAGGATATCTACACTGATACCAGCAAAAACAAATACCCAGAGCATAAATAATACTTTAATGCCGCTCAGGGTTTTTTTGTATAAAACGAACAAGAGAGGACTGTTTTAAGAAGGTTATCTGAAAAATGTGTGTGTAACATGCTGCACGGTCCCAGACTCCAGTGTGGTGCTGCTGAGCTGAAGGAGACTGCTGAAAGGCAAAGAGAGACCAATTCCTTTGGGAATTAGCGGGCAGCAATGGGAAGTCGGCAACAACACACAGACAAACCTCCCAGCAAGCAGCCACCCAAGGTTGTGAATCCTACAAGCAGCTCCCCTTTCAATGCAGGAACTTCACAAATCCTAATGGCCATTACAACTTCAAAGAATCAAATTTTCATCATTGTCTGTCATCTGCCACTTGATTCATATAAAAGAGGTTCTTTAGCATGAACTGCAAACAAAAGGCTGCCAAACACTCTGACTTACACAAAGTCTTCACGTGACACTCGAGCAGGCAGGGAAGAACATACAGTACCATACGCTGTTTTAACGGGACGACTTTAGTAAACGGGGGGAAAAAAGACTTCGTAATTGAGCAAGACTTAAAAAACTGTCAAAGATGACTTTAATCGCTGGCTCTGATCCACACCAGTAACTTCGTGACAACAAAGATTAAGCAAAACGTCAGAACTTTCCGTGATGTGCATCTAACCTTCGTATCAAATTCAGTTGGCTTGAACATCTAAAAGGCAAATATCTCAACATGAAAATGAAGCTTTCTGTTGAAAATGTTCAGCGCAAAGGGGTCTCGTTCAAAGACGCTGCTGAGCAGAATGACAATTAGTCTAAACAGACATGGGAGACTTAATTTCAATGTCTGATGAACACACATATACAACTCTGGTTGAGAACTGATGAAGAAAAATATTATCATTATTAATAAATAATATAATATTACACAATTAGCTGTTCCTTATCTACGCTTCCTTCAGGCCAAATAAGATCATAAAATATTTTTTGGTAATACTGAAAAAATCTTGCCATTGTCCTGCAAAATAAGAGGGGGAAAAAAAAATGAAAAAGAGGAGAAAGAGAAAAAAAAAAGAAAAAAAAAAAGTAGTCTAGACTTAGTCTTGCCTGCATACATTAGGACAACAAAAACTACGAGGGTGATCTACGCAACAGACGAATGCACAATGGCCCATAGACAAAGCGAGCGACTGTGCCTTAAATATGGTGCTGCAAGAAAAAAAAAAAAAAATTAGGCCAGAGAGGGATCACAAAAGGAAAACACTGCACTTTTCTCATTGCATGTACAGGAAGCAAAATGAGAACTATGAAGTTTGACACTATTCACAGAGCCCTTCAATACCTGTATGTGCAGACAGAATGCCAGGCTTAAGAGCGAGGGAGAAAAGACTGGCAAAGTCTCCGTCACGTGAAAGCGTGTCTATATTTCTGACACCTCTGGCTCCTCGGTGAATAAAGAGCATGGGAGCCCTTTCAGAGCGGCAGACTGTGGGGCCGACTGCTTGAATGAGCCCTGCGTGCAGCTTGGTAGAGCCAAGTGTGGCCGACAAGACCGATACCGAAGTGTAAACAAGTAAGAATTTGCCGTGCGAGCAGAACTACAAGAAATGTTTTTTTGCCGCTTTGTGAGTTCTGAATGCAATCAATCTTAAATTGTGCTCGTGTAAACATTAAATGAATAAAATGGCCATTTTTCATTTTTGAAGTGACCTTTCAGAATAGGTTTCTTGACGGTTTTGCGCGAACACTCTGATATTCGGATGTGGACTACTGATCTGTGTCGCCACATACATTCAACAGCAGATTCATACACTGTCTGATGGCATCTGTATGCCGTTTCTGACTAGAAAAACACCAGTGACCCATAGTGTACTTGTGTGGCTTACTGGCTTGTTTTAATCTCAGACAGACAATAATATATAAGAATGTGGATGGAAAAGTTATTGGAAGGTTACAGGTGGAACCTCTCGAGGACTTCTGAAGGCTGTAGTGTCCATACATGTATATAAATCAAGTTTTCATTTCAGCATATGGAATAATAATACTACTCCATCACTGTTTCGGTACAACCCCTTTAGAATCACTTTAGTTGAAATCGCATGATAATTAATAAAGGGAAAAATAGAGAGAAACTATGAGCAGAAATAGTTAATGACAGAATCTGCTCAGAGACATTGAGAACTAAAGATGACTTGGAAAGACATTACAGGTTGGTGTGTCCACATACATGCAAATGCACATTCTGGGTAAAAAGCATTTGTGACCAATGAGCGATGATCCATATGATAAACAGAGAAGCTATTAACAAACATGTTTGATTCACTCTCCAAACCAGAACGAGGTGAAAAAGATCTTTGTGGATCAACTGACATTACAGGGCTTCTTCAGTGTTTAGACAGAACTGTCTTCCAGCCAAAAATAAATCTTTCAATGGCAGAATAGGGCGGAAGAGACAGATGAAGAGAAAGCAGCATGGAAACAACACACTTCAAAATCAGTCCTGTCTATCTAGGCTTACACCCTATTTTGTAATGCATAAGCAACATGTACTCTGACTGTAAAACAATATGTACAAAACATTTTTTTTTAAATTGTTCTAGACAATAAGTAACCATTTATAATAGTACAAAACAACAGCAACCAGCCATTAAACACAGACTTATGAACACCGATTTGTTTCTCTTTTCTAATTAAAAAAACAAAACAAAAAAAATATATGATCAACTGTTGAAATTCTAAGCAAACTCCATTATTTCCTAAGTTAACAGCATGACAAATAACACTGTTTGCTAAAATAAGTAACAACTCTACAGGAAACCCCTTCAGACAAATCTATTTCTGTCACGAAACATGGAAAGTAATTGAAACACCAATTACAACTATTAAAAAAATAATGAGTCTCACTTCAAATATAATTATTACTAGAGACCAATCAGCTAGCATTCAAATTATTTGAGCAGCAGGGAAAAATGTATTGAGCCCATTTGAAAGAGCAGAGTGTGAGGAAATGAAGTGAAGAACACAGTGTGCACTATACAGACGGTGCAAGTCTCCTTCCTCTGCCACACAAAGGTGCTGTCGGGCACTTTAAAGGTTACTTTCTCAAGTGTTAAGCAAATGAAATACCGTTTAGCGACTAATACACAAAGCCTCTTGTCAGATCCTCTTCAAAGAGCCATGTCCTTTGACCTACTTGCCGGCCTTGGTTTTTTTTTTTTCTCGGACAAGCACCTGGTATGAGGGGACAACTAGACAAAACAGACACTTGAGATGAACGCTGAAGGGAAAGAGGGGGAAGGGGGAGGAGGACAGAATCACGGCTGGATCTTGAATTCAGTCTACCTTGGAGCTCACCGGCACAATGATACATGTTTGACAGCTACTTCAACATGTTCATTCAATTTGCAGCTCTGGCTAGACACAATGCCTCTTGCTTGTAATTAGGTATAATTTCACTGCTGTTTGCATTTATTTTCGTATGCAGGATGGTTTGCAAAAACATTTCAATATACATGCAAATATACGCACTTTCAATAAATGACTGTGTGTAATTTCTACATTACTAGCAGCAGCAAACGAAATAGCAAAATGATGACAATCCAACAGGTTTTCTGAACACTATCCCCTGTCTGACACCAAACAGACTCCATGCTAAACTCACACCATTGGTTGAGCCACTGTTGCGGTGTTGGGCTGATCAGGATGCTCAAACAAACAAGGCAATGTTTCATAGCACCCCAGAGCCATACTGATTATGCTTTTCAGGGAAATACAAAGGGATTTATAAATGTCTCTACATTTTAAATGATAAAAGGGGACATTTTTACAACAAAAGAAACTGTACACCAAAAAGCGCCTCATAAAGGGGTTTCACAAGCAGCTATATGGTCCTCTTGCAGTTCATTCAGAAAGCTCTGGTTATATGAGCTCGTGCACGGCTCAAACATTCCGTGTGAAGCTCTGTGTCACTGGCCAGCCATGCAGGCTTTCTCGTGGCCCAGCATGCTTAATCAAACTGTAATTACTAACAAAAGCAAGTCAGCGCAGGCACCAGAGGGAGAAAGCGCCCAGACTCCGCCACAATCACGCAGGACCTTAATTACCGTCATTTGCAATGCCACACATTTGACTGCACTGCAAAGTGGCACATTTGCAAGCACTTTCACTAGAGCTCGAGATTTTCTTTATTTTTCTCCTTTTCAAAATTAGATGTCCAAAAATAATTCAAGAATGCTGTTATAAATTCATTTTCTAAGGCACTTGAAATCATACAACAATTAGTTTCAAAACAACTTATGCACCTCCATCATAAACAATAATCAAAGCTGGAATTGACCATTGAAATCATATCATTCATAAAAAACCA
>SCHK01366845.1:0-22637 GCA_004124795.1 Poropuntius huangchuchieni | reverse complement strand
AATAATAATAATAATAATAATAATAATAATGATGATGAGTAGTAATAATGGGTGTGAAGGTGTGTTCAAACATTTGACTGGTCATGTAAAGCAATTGAAGTGACACTGATTAGACTGTAAAGATTAAAATATTTACTTCTAGAAACTGGTTAAACACTGGAAACAATGGCCAGGTCTTCCCAAGCAGAAGTCCCAGCATGCACTTGGCAGTATTCAAGTCTAAACTCCTCTGATCCTTCTCCTACAAAGGGGTGGAAGCATATTAAAGTTTAAAGAGTCTGAATACAAGTTTACACATCACAATAAAAATACTTAGTTGGCAATTATGCTGGTGAGGTAACAATCTCTAAATGACCCATTGTTGCCAAGGTACTTAAAACCAGGTTGCTTCGCTTTGGAATTTAGTGTACTGTGTACTCTATATGATATGATAATACAATCATCTGAGGGCAGACGTGATTATTGTCCCTGCACTTCAATAAACACAAATAGCAAAAATAGATACTAATGTCTTTAAAATCACTCTAAATGCCATAATATGTTACTAGTGCACAAGAAAAGACTAAATGCTCCATTCAAGATGAGTCCAGACATGAACAATTCTGTTTCATCTAGACAGGATGAATGTCATGTTATCCATTCAAGGTTGCCACAAGCTATTTATTTGTACTCCTCCACTTTATTGGCCCTATCGAATGGCTCCAGTAAGAGCTTTACTCAGCAAAGGTCCAGTCGCTTTACAATTCATACCAAGGGAATGAAAAAAAATAAATAAATCAACTATCTGGACAAGAGATACTTCTGCTGAGCAGACAAAGAGGTGAAACAACCCAAAATAGCAAAATCTCTCAGCAGTCTCAAGCCCTTGTCTGCTGTAACCGAAGGACTGTGATGTGCCCAGCATGCACACAGGGAAAAAAAAAAACTAAGAAAAGGATCAAGATGCACAGCCACTGGCAAAACCAAAAATAATGTTGAAGTACTAAAAAAAGACCAGTGCTTCTTAAGTGAACAGTGGTTAATGTTTATCAATCATCTGTCCTAATGCACATACACAATCACTCTTACCCTGGCAAAGTCGAAGGCATATCGGTAAATGAGCTTGAAACTGGTGGCATCATTGAGGACAGACCTCAGGTAGTCTAGTGAGTTCCTGAGTTTTTCAGTAGAGTCACATCTGCGTATGACAGAAGAAGAGGAAAAGTGAATGTTGGGATGAGAATAAGTGTAGCAGCATGGTAGTAGATGCATTTAAGTTCCATGTTTGGCCAGACATACTGCAACGAGCCCATTCCCTTGAGCCACTCCTGTAAAGTGAAGTAACCCATACTCTGGGCATCAAGCTTCCAGGCCAATACCAGCATCACTACCTGAGTACAAATATACATTAAAATGTAAAACTACTGACAAGTTATTTTTAGAGTAAACTATGAAATCATATTAGATCAGTTTAGTTTTCTTACGTTCTCTGGCTCCACTCCAATGTCTTCACAGAATTTTTCCATCCCCTCCGGTCCAACAACGTCATCGCACCCTATTTATACGACACATTTAGACACAATTCACTATTATATACAGTGGCCCCAAAAAGTGTTTAGACAATTAAGACACAATTAAAAATGTCTGCATTACATTAAAGGAAAACGCCACCGTTTTCCATATTCCACTATGTTCTTCCCTCAACTCAGATGAGTTGATTTGTGGCGATTTAATATCGCAGTAATATCATCAGTCCTGAGCAGTGCGAAGTGCTCTTCCGCCATACATTATAGTTATCATTTTTTATCCAAATCGTGTTTTATTTTGTCACCATACTTACTTGTGTAACTAGTCACGTAACCGTCTTTAAATAGGGAAAACATGGAAGTGTTTGGTGGCTTCTAAATTCATCCCTGTTTGGATCCTAAGGAATGGTGCTAAGCTAAACGCTAGCATAGTGGCACCACGCTAGAGCGATTGAGCGCACGCACTGAGACGGGAGAGGTACATATCAACTCATCTAAGTTGAGGGAAGAACATAGTGGAATATGGAAAAACGGTGGCGTTTCCTTTAAAAACAAGGCATTTGTTTTAAAGAACTGCAGAACAAGCACAATTCAATCAAAACATTTTACAAAAATGCAATTGTTTACTTAGGTTTCAAAATATGAAGCAATGGGTATACTATTTGAAATAAAAACAAGAGTCTTAGACACTTTCTAGTAGTTAAACTTCTATGGAACATGTTCATATGTTAATGTGCCAGGGCACTTTGAACTTAATAGAAACTTACTTTATATATTCACAAAAAGAATGACTCTGAGACCAATTGGTTTTAAATAATAATTGGCAGATGCCACTTGTTTTTTTGTTTTTTTAAATGAAATCAGACATTTTTAAGCATGACTTGAGTTTCCAAATACATGTTAGTATATACTTATAGTCATTCTATTTACATCTTAACTTCATTTGAAAAGTGTCTGAAGCCACAAGGATGGAATTCTGAATCCAAAAAAAAGCCTACATTTAGCTGACATTATTCACTGCCTTCTAGACATTACCAGATTCTGATGTGATTATACTCTTTTTAAGACCATACTAATAAAATCAAAGAGATATACATTTGCAGTAGTTCACAGTATTGCCACAAACTCAATATAACTTACAATTATGCCCACGTACCTGCGTATTCATAGAACCATTCTAGACATCTCTTGCTAGAAAAAGCTTCGGCTTCCTGGATTTGCAATGTCTCCTGTTTTCTGTAAACACTGAAATGAATAGACAAGGACTGAGTGGAGGCTATTTAAATACACATTAACACACACTTGTATACACATTAAAGCACGAACGTGCTACATCTGATACAAACAAGAAGAGACACATGCTCTGAGGGCAGAAATCCACCCACACAAAGAGATCTTATGGTACAATTAACAGTTATGATCATTTTAACTTTCTTTTGACATTATTTTATTATAACATTCAGTTGCTTCTGTGCATAAATAAAACATTTCTTAATTGACATACTTTGACAGACAACTAGTTTAGTTGTTAATCAAGAAGTCAGATAGATGGATAAGTGTGTATGTTTGAGTGAATTAAAGGAAGGTCAATGGACAGATGGAATGGACAGAGATGAAGGGCTGGAGAAATGAATAGATGAATGGAAAGGTGAATGTTTTGAGCGTACTTATCCTGCCGGCTCTTCTTAGCAGACAGGTCATCTCCAGCAGTGGGTCTCCTCTTTTTCCTGGGGGGCATGGCTCTGGAGCAGCAGGCTGGAAAAGAGAGATAAACAAGATACAAAGATGATGATTATTTTTTGTGTCCCTTTTTCAGTCATTCCTTCCCTCAAACCAGTGATATGTGCTCATTTAATTTGCTTAAGATGGCCTGCATGTTTTCAGGACTTTTTGTTGAATAGAAAGTTCAAAAGAACAGAATTAATTTGATACAGAAATCTTTTGTAACATTACATATACTGTTATTTATGATCAATTTAATGTATCTCTGCTGAATAACAGCATTAAAATCTTACTGACTCCAATTTTTTTTAACAGTTGTGTAGAAGAAAAAAAAAAAAGATACATACATATGATGTAAGTTTCCAGCATTAAGTACTATTTAAAAAATATATGTTTGATATTAGTTGATGAGGTGATGGAGGAGCATGCATGGTCAGATTTGAGGTCACTACCTGTACCGTGAGTCTCTGGGCCGACGTCTTCTGTCAGGTTCTATGGTGAAAAAGAAACAGCCACAATCACTCTTCCTCTCTCTTACTTAAACAACATTCTGCAGCAGAGTAGCAGCTATTAGCATCGCACCATAAAAAAAAGCAAGTAAACATGTGTTTGTGTGTGATGTAGGTGGCTGATCATCTTATTTTCTTGTAACCTTTACAGATGCTGCCTGTGCTCTTCTCGGAGAGGAGAGTTCTGGAAATAAGCTAATGTAGAGCAAAATTCTGTGTGAATCAGGGTTATGAGGGTAGTTATTTAAGTAAATGACTTGATAAAAGGTTAATTTGTACTGTGTAATAATGCTGTTGTGTGTCCTAACCTCACATATAGCCAAACACTGCTATCCCACAATGCTAATGTAAGACAAGCAACACCAACCAGTACAGCACTGTCAGCTTTTGCATTAATCTCAATATAAGAACAACAACTGTCCTATAACTAGGAAATAAAGATTTATGGCCTGATCTAATAATATATAATAAATAATATTTACACAACAATGTCAGCTGTCATCACATTTGCAAAATTCTGCATGCAATTGTATTATGCTATTGTACCATATACAGTGCAGATATGTTAAAAAAATTACATGAACGATCTAAATAAAGTTCTCTCTTTTAAAAGTCATGTTTGAAGAAAGTTTGAAGGTTGACAAATCAGACAAATGTCCAAGTGCTTCCAAATCGTAATAATAATCACAAATCTTTATTCGCTGGATTCGACTATAGCAAAGAATAAATTTTGTACTTCAGAGAGTTTGATCTATGCGTTTTCTAATTGCTACACTTAATAAACATTAAACAACACAGAAATCAGTCTTGATACATTGGTTCCTGTACTTCGGGAAAGACCTTAAAGCAAGCATGTTTTGAATAAAACTAAATACTTTGTTGATTTTAGGTTGGTTTATTGACCTATCTGCCAGAATCACAATGAAAAATAAATCTAGTGATAAAAACATGCACAAATCCCACCTGTATAAATGCTCTGGGTTTAAATTATTTAAAGGCATGCATGTTAAAACTGGCAATAAAGCTGATGAGTATTTAAGTGCATGCAAACTGAGTCCATATTTACCAGCCTGTGCAGGGTGTGGTAGATCTTGTGGATACTGGCCAGTGTGGACAAATGAGAGTTCAGCTGGAAATCTGTGAGGGACATATAAAAATAAACATCTGTTACTCCTGGCAGTTATGTACAAGCATCTGGGCTGTACATGGGTTTCTGTGTGTTGCTTGCTGTGTTGTGTATATATGTTCGCTCAGTGTCTTCAGTTTATACGTTGAAATTATTGAGGACATGGGAAAGAAGCATCTGCTCCAGTCAGCCTGTAAAATGACAGGGAAATATGAGAGGCCATGTGAGATTCTGAAGTTTTTCTAATAGGCTAATGCATACAGTATGCATTTAACTGCTCTATGTGTCTTCATTATGAAAATAGCCGTCTTCCAACACTATCATCCATAATCTTTATATTGTCAAATATGGTTTCATCAAGAAAGTAAATGCCAGTGCGGAGACCATATTTCTCTAGCATGTTAATATCAGTTCCTAGCGAATTTGTGGAAAAAAAAAAAAGATTTAGGATTTGATATATTTAAGAATAAATATGCACAGAGAGCAAGTACAGATTGAAACAGGCTTACAAGGATATACTTAACACCAGTTGGACAAAAGGTACATAGCAATATTCCATAAGCTTGTAACCTAACACTTCAGCAGATGCATTAATTCATTGTATGTGATAATGTGATGAAATTGAATTGTTTTCTTAGAAAGTCAGTAATGCCAATTCTCTTTCGGTCTTCAAATTATCTTTAGATCCACAGTTTTTCATTCAGGGTATTCTACAAGATAATATAGCCTAAATATCAAAAACGATATTCAGATATGAATAGATGTGCATTGTGAAAGGTCAATGGCATCTTTTTAAAAGTCCACTATACCTCAGTGTCAAAGAATTGTCCTCACGCAGTGCAATGGAAAGAAATATTATATTATGAAGCTTAAAGAAGCTCTATTTTGAAGTGCAAGGATCTTATTTTCATTTGTTATAATGAAATTAATAACATGGTGAAGGTGGATCAGACACCAATGTGCAGCAATAGCAATCCCTTCTATAGTGTAAATGCTTAATGCTTATATTTGATGTAACTTATTTCATGAACTTTACTAGTTTTGATGTTTGTTTGAATATTTTATTTATTCTATGAATTTTTTTTTTTTTAATTTGTATTTATTAGACTGTTTTTGATTTAGTCGAAATGGAAAAACCTAATTAAATACAATGTGCAAAGAATACATCATAATGTGCTGGCGCATGAAAACTAGGTTAGCATTATGACTTTTTAGAGGTATTAAAAACCGACGTAGCAATGTGAAAATGACATACGCATATGATTCATTTTGCACACATTATAAACTTCCACGTTCTCGTTATTCAGATCTAGAAAATTACGTATCGGTGCAGGCCTTTTTGTACAAGCGCTGTGCGAGTAGACAACCCCCTGAAACAACATTAAATTAAGAGTTGATGAAAGATATCTAATCTAAACATAGTCCGGTATATAATCCAGGACCTTAGTAAAGCAAACTCGACATAAAATGAGACTATTTGTGAACGTGTGACGCAGTTGTCAGGAATGCCAGTGGATATGAAATACCCCAAACATGTAAGTAACAGTATTACTCGAATTCACACCAACACACTTCAAACATTCACATCTCTATAATTGACTGCAGTTGAAAATAGGATTTTCTGCCACATAGTTCACATATGAGTGTATACACGCACAACTTGCAACGACTTTACAAAGTATCTGGAGAGTCTGTGGACTTCTGGGAAATGTAGTCTAATGACAAACAACGCCTGTGTTTGCCAATGAATTGGTTCGGCTGAATAAACCACATTTCCCAGAATTCCTCAAATCATAATTTCAATCGGTACTCTCCCCAACTGATGAATGCGACCCAAATGCTGCAAAAAAGATTTTCTATCTTTGATCAAAGACATTTCTTTCACAGCGATATGCAGTTGATCTTTCAGAGGGACGTACAGTAATGCGCCAGATCATACTCGACGTGTTTGCAAGCACTAATTTTTTACACAACTGCGTCACAATTTTCACCCCCTGTCATTTTTCCGCAGTTTTCTCGAAAAAAACCGACCCGTTTAGCTCTAAAAAACAATCTTTCACTTGCTCTTCGGTTGCTTTGCACTGCTCACTCGAGTTGTGAGGAGATGGATCCCTTAAGGTTATTTGGGTATTAAAGGTAATTAGTGTACAAGTGTATTGTGTAAATAGGATCAGATACCTTGCTCGGATTGCTGTGTATACTCAAGCAAAGAAGGCTAAAATGCAGCGTTATTCCTTGCAAGGTCGTTGTCGCTTGCAAGCGCCCAATACATCGGAGTAAAAACACAAAGAGCAGCTAGCAAGCTCAGAGTCAATCTGATGATTTGTATGCTCGGGTAACGGCTACTTTACTCACAAAATGCGTCAATACAGCGAATCATACATCTTAAAAGAAGTCACGGCGACTTGTCAGGGTGCAGCAAGTTCGCAATTGCCATCACAGGTCGACAGAATACGAATAACAGTGAAAACGTACTATTGTACTTACTTGACGCATCTGAGTGCATTTTTATGAAACACACAACTGTATTTGTGTGAGTCTGCAGACCGGCCAGTGGGCGGGACATGTCAATATTATACCTTCCCACAAATGATTTAGATGGACGAAATTTTCAGTCACCACGCCCATTCACGTCAATGATTGGTCGAGAGGAGTGTCAAATACATTGCGCAAGTAACACTGTGTACTTCCCGCCTCTAAACCAACGTGATTGGTTGAAGCGCTTCCATAGCCCCTCCCCTCGACGCACATGATTGGCTGAGAAGTATGTCTACACCCATCAGTTACGATAGTTTCCTCGTGCATAGCAGAAAGCCAGCCCACGATGACACGCTATTGGCTCAGCTGTGCACCAACACAGAGCCCACTTGGGTTAACAAAACAATGGTGAGAGAATACAGTGAAAAACATTACTGAACGAGGTTGCTTTTGCTTGTTTCTGCGCTACTGTCAACCAAACATTTCTATGAAAAGTTGCAAAAGTAAATTAAAAACATCACAATGAGCAGGAACCCTATAGGAACCACAATTATGTTAGCCATTGTGATTAAAGGGGCTGTTCACACCCAAAGATCATCATCATCTGTCCCTAATGTTGTTTAGAACCAGTGTTTATCTGTTGACCATAAAAGATGATGTTGTTCCAGGCACAAATCACTTTCAACTTATTCACTGGTAATGTACTATAAAGGCAAATGGTGAATTTTCTATTTGTGTATGCTATACTCAAGAGTATTTCAGTAAAACATAACCCATGCTTAGTTTTGTGGTCTTTGATTTTACACAAAATCCTAAAACCGAGATTGCTGTTATAATATTTCTTTTCTGTGGGATTAGCTATGTTTCTCAAGTCAGTTCTTTCCGCAAACCATTATTTATCCTACATTTACTAGTTCAGTCAGCATCAGTTATGCTGTTTGGAATGCAATGAAAATGCTAAACATCTGTTTTCTCTGAATAACATTTTTCATTTTCACCCTTTCACATAGTTCAAATAAGTTGGCATGAAAGTTGAGCATGAATTTATACACTGCATGTTAGAATATTCTTTGAAAAACAACTTAATATTACTGAGTCAACCTAATTATTAGGTGCCTTCATTAACAATATAGCTATTCAGTTTGTATTTTTTATATATAGAATATATATATATATATATATATGTGTGTGTGTGTGTGTGTGTGTGTGTGTAGGTTAGTACACAGAACATTTAGGATGTCAGACCAAAAAAAAAAAATGCAATAAATAATGACTTGTTCTGATAAATTGCAGTGGAAGTGAAAGAATAATACTTTCCTTTTTTAATACGTTTTGAATGATTTCAGTTACACAAGTGCAAGCAAGCCATGCAAGTGGTTGAATTCTTTGTCACAGAAAGTAAACATCTTTAGATGATTTAGATTTTTACTAGAGGCCTGAAGGACAGTCTCTGACCTATGCACACTGGGTGTCAGGTTTTGGGCAGTTAACCACTGGCAAATAAGCTTCTGAGCAAATATGACATTCTTGTAGCCAACTTTAATAGAGTTATACTATTATATACATTTAAGGTTCTTAATAAAAATATATAAAGCGTAAAATGCCCAAACAGGGATATGTGTTTATCTTGTGCAAAGCCATTTGTCTCTTGGCACCCCTAGCACAACGAACCTCTTTGTTAACAGTTCTTAAAAGAAACTTTTTTCTTTGTGTAAAGAACATTTTAATATTATGAAGAACCTTTTCCACTATAAAGAATCTTTTGTGCAGTGTGCAGTGGTTTCCATGGATGGTAAAAAGCTCTTCATGGAACCATAGACCTTAGAGTAGACGCCATATTAAATTTTACGTGGATGAAAACAAGGCTGTGAGTCTTTACAGTGTGCCGTATAAAGGGCTTAGATGCAATTTTCACAACTTTTAAAAACCGTTTCTACTGAAAATCAGAAAGATGTTTTGTCAGCTGAGCAATCAGTGTGTTTTTAAGCAATCCACTGAACCCACTGACTGTACTTCCATCCTCAAGCAGCATTTCCAGCCTCGTGTTCATTCCTGTCAGAAATTATATATTGCGCTATCTTGACTAAGGTCTATATCCCAACAAAAAACCTAACAAACTATGGTTTTGTGGTACATTTGTATTTTGTCAAAGTTCTCTCTGCTGATGATCTGAAAGAAACAGAAAGGACTCGAGCTGTTCACTATTATATGGTTATATTTTCAGGCGAACAACTGACCAGCATCTAGCGAAGCAGGTGGAAGCTATTTTCCTTGATTAGCTGGTTCCTGAAACATTTGAAAACCCTGTACATGTGAGGAGAAAGGAAAAAAATATTAGGATTCCGTAATTAGGGGTTAATCATTCAAACCGCACTCTATCCTGTTGATGGAAGTCTTTGCCGTGAGATGGGAACCAGAACACTGTGAGGATGTAGGCGGGTTGATTAGTTAGAGTTATATTGAATTTATATGGTGAGGACAGAAGATTCATAAGATTCAGAGGACTGTTGATTGCTAGTACGTTTCTCTTGCCTCATACATTCTCTTTCTTTTTTGTTTTCTACACTGTGTTAGGTTAAAGACTGCAAAGTTTTCTAAGACGACATGTCTGTAAGCAGTTTGATATATAAATAGTTTTAATATACCATAAAAGAAAGAAAACTTTTAGTTGGCCTTTATGCAGTGTAAAACATTATCATAGTGGGCCTTTTCTGACTGCAGTAATTTATCATGGAATTCTTATTTTGGTTAGGTTGTTCCTGATTCAATGCCGAAGCTTAGTAGGCCTACATCATATGACCACTAGGTGTCGCCAGATAATTAATTAATAGAACTTGTGTGTAGGAGCACGTTTGATTTGTGCGATTTTGTATTTATTTATTTATTTAAAACTATGTATCTTAAAGCTCTTACATACATTAATATTATTATAAAATGGTATATAACCCAGTTTAGTTATCTCGCATTGGGAAATAGCTGGAATATGCGACATCCTTATGTAAATATCACGTAAAGCAGGGGGCGCAAGTTATTCATTTTATTAGTTTGTGTCGTTATTACAACTCTATGAAAATGAAAACTATTGCTTTAGCATATTTTATTTTGTTTATTTGCAGAGGCCGAGTAAAATAATCTATAGTTGTGTAGAATGTGTGAACCACAGAAAACAAAAACGGGGAGTGACCACAGGGGGCACAGAAGTGTGGAGGGGCATTTAAAGACAGTCACGTGTCTAACGCAGGCAGGAGCCTCTTCAGAGTTTGAGCTCCCAGAATGCATTGCACGCTCAACTTTAAATTGTTAGTATCGTATTTAGTGGTTTATGTGCTTATATGCATCTTAAATACCAATTATGGTAGATTTAGTAGTTGTTTATATTGTATTGATTTGGTTGGTATTATTTCTAAAGGTCGCTACTTAGTTACCGTCATTGTTGTTTGTGTCTCCTCTCCTCTCATACTGAACCTGGAGGAAGAGTTACTTCATACGCTCATGTTTCACCTCAGATCGTATAAATCTTTCGCCTTTTACTAAAGATTTCCGTGGGGAGGAATACAATGAGTATAAACTAATTTTTTGATGCCCTGCTTCATGCGGGGCTGATATCATTGTTAATGAAAGAATGAAAAAAAAATTGTTATTAGAACTGAAAAAATACTTAATATGGATTAGTTGGCTACTGAATTTGAAATTTCAGCTGTTTCGTAAAAACACGTGAACGCAGACGACTCACATAATAACCTGAGTTCTTGTAGTATTGCATTAACAGATTCAGTACAGTACAGTCTTTGGTACAGTGCTCTTCCTACTGTGAAGATGTCACTTTTTATTTTGGGTACAGCAGCGTGTTTGACTTGACGGTTATTTGTGACGTCAAGTGACAAGATTCGTGTCTCCGGTAACCGGCAGAACGTACACTCGGTTATGAGAGCCATATTTCATCTCTTATCGAGTAAATGTTTTGCTTTCTGCTAAATATTTTATGGGGTGTAATATATGAATTTAAAACAGTTTTGACACAGTTTATTTGAAGTTGAAGTAATTTTATAGTACCCGTCTCTGAGATTCATGTTTCCAGTGGGCGGTATATGATCATTACGTTTTTCCTTAGAGAGTAATTCTTGAATAATTTGAGCAATGAGTAAAAATTATTTTGTGTTTGTGTGTGTTCTGCTTCATAGAGAAGCAGTAGGCTATGTCTGTTAACAAACAAATAAATAAATAGGCTAAATTAATTAATAAGTGTAGTTGTAATGCTGGTGTCATACGTTATGTTGTGATTTTTTTCCCCTTTGTTTTTTGTTGTTGTTTACAGATTTATCGCAGTTTTGTTTCTTCTTAAGTCTCTCGCCGTTTACTAAAATTTGAATGTTAAAAGATAGAAATGATTATGAAATCAATGTCTTGAGACGTCGGGTATACCTACAAGTGGTTTCTAACTCTTTGTCATTTCACTTTTCTGTAATTTTGAATGAAGCAGACAAGAAATGCAAAATATGTTTACCTTTTAATTTTAAAAAGACATGTTATGCTTTACTTGATCAGCATAATTGTTTACCAGTAGACTACTTTTTATTTTTGAACAAAGATGGATTCACTGTAATGGGTATTTAATACAGTACATGTGAAAAGAAGCACTCATAAACATAGGAAAACTGTGACTTTTAATATTCATGTCTATTGAAATTGACATGTAGAGGGTTTTCACAAGTTAGAATATATAGTTTTATCATACGCAATGTGTGTGATATAATTAATTGCCAAGGCATTAAATGTATTACACATCTGAGCTCATGCACCCTTATTTATCTGTCTATTAATATTAAATATAAAATATAAAATTAAAGTTTATTAATGTGGCCTCTGTCTTCTCATCTTCCTTCTTCCTGCTGCTTTATGACCTGAAAATAATGTATTCAAAATGTCTTTCTTGGTCAGGCCCTCAACTGCTGAAGTTTAAAAAATTCACTTGGAGAAGTGTTTATAGCCTATTCTTCCAGGTTTATGAAAATGGGAGATCAGAGTGTTTTAAAGCAGTATGAATTTGGCCAAGGGTGCGTCTAACTAGGGCAACATTGCCTGATAAAGATTTATCAGAGCAGGCGGTGAATGTTGGACAGAGGTGAGCTCACTGACAAGAGTATGTGTCAAAACAGGAAATCGGCACACTTTAAAACACAAATGACATTGAAAGGGAATTTTGACATTGGTAAAACATAAGCAATTTAAGGTTGAATCATATCACCTCATTTGAGATGTAGATGCTACAGTATTAAAAAAAAATTTTTTTCCGAAGCTGTAAATAAAACAAAGATTATTGGAGTATGTTTTTAAAGAAAATATTTCTACTTAAAAACGTTTAATTCAATGTTACATGTTTCTTTGTAATTATTTGTGAAATTTAGCAAAAAGGAAATCAAGTTTTACATCAGTTTTTTTTTCAGTGTTTATCTTCATGCTTCCACAAATTGTTTTAAATGTCTTTTAAGCATGATGTAGTACGTTTTAACAGTACTTGGAAGTGACTGCTACAAAGAACAGAAATGGGTGAAGGGTTCAAATCATTATGCCCACTTATTTTAAAAAACTGTTGATGAACTTTTGAACTCAATTCTAGCTAAAACACTAAATCCAGTTATTGTCATATAAATTAAAATAGCACAGTGTTCACGTGTGTAAATTGCAAGGCAACCATGACGTTGGATTTGGGTTGAAACTACAGGACATCAAGGCACTTCCCCCAATGGGAGGTGCATTACACAGTTATTGAAGGAGAGGAGGAGCTCTATGGGGTCAAACGAAAACAGCAAAAAGAGTGACTTTGTAGTAGTAGGCTAGTAGAAGCAGAAGCATAGCAGACAAATAGAAAAGCGAGGAGTGCTTGAATAAAAAAATCATGAGTACAGAAGGAAATCAGAGTACGGGTGGAGAGGGAGTAGTGGACACAAAACCTGGCCGGTCTGGCTGGAAGGTAAGAGAGCTTTGAGAAGTTTGTTTATCTTTCAGAAAGACTGCAGCTATTCATATAGCTAGCTGCTTATAATAATGAATAAAAGATCTTTAACATTAATGTGGGCCTTCATGGAGAGCAGTATTCTTTGTCAATAAGTAGCTTGTAAAATTCACACTTAGCAATTGTTTGTTCAGACCAACGTTCATGTGGTTGATAACATGTAGACTGATAGTAACCAGACGTTCACCTCACTTCCTCTATATCAGGCCTGCATTTGCTGTATGGTCACCATGTTTACACAGATCCAGAAAGCTGTAAATTAAGTTTTGTAGATTTTAGACATTTATAAATGTAGTCGAAAGTACAGAAGACCCTTTGAAACCAGCCACCAGGTTTCAGAGTACCACGTGATGATTGTTTAACATGGCGGGGCTTCCTGTAACCCTTATAAGCATCGCCATTAAGAGAGGATTTACTTTTCTCTGACCTTTTTGTTGTCACAGCAATTCCAGTGTCCCATAGCTGATCCACGCTTTCCTAGGGAAGATATAAAGCAGATATGGAAGGAGTGTCAGTACGAGAGCTTCTGGTATCGAGGTAAAGAAACAAAGACTCGTACTCATTTACTGTCCCTTAAACCGATAGTTGACCCCAAAATGCCATAATTATTTACTCATTTACTCACGTACTTTCTTCTGCCAAACACTAAAGAAGATAGTTTGAAGAATTTTGACTTCAGATTTCTTCTGTTCCACTGAACAAATATTTTTCATTTCATTTGGGTGAACTATTCCTTTAATAGAGATAGACTAGATATGATGTTTCAGTTCAGTTAGGAGATGGGTTGGGCTATACTTGTATTTGTAATGTGTATTTTGGACAAAGCGTTGATAGGTTCCCCTCTGAATGATCTTCACAGATTGTTTAGTTTTGAAAAAAGTCTTGACAGGTGTGCACATGTTTTTTCAAGAACGTTTGTCCAAAAAAGGGCTAATGGAGCAGTGTTGCCTTTATTATCCAGTGCTTATGTTTTGACATGGCTGGAATTTGGTTTTACCCTAGCACTGTGTTGTTGTGTTGGTGGAAACATGAGCCTAATGTTAAGTATTCCAGCTGGCAGTGATCTGTGACCCAGTTGTCCACTGTATCCAAATATTCAGAATTGCTTGATAAAATTAAGATGTAAAATATCCATCATCAATGCAAGCAACATTTTATCTGACCAGCCCCTCTGGAGTATAGCAGGAATCTACTAATACTAATTTCTAGAGCCTCAGTAAGTCATTTGAAACACTGAATTGCCCTCAGATTGCTTCTTGTCTTGCATCTCTGATAGAGAATTTACATATCTACATTGAGTGGTGATTTCTGAATCTAAATTTACTAAAGGAACCATTTGGTAGTCAGATGTTGAATGTTTAGATCTTTATTTGGAGTAATACCGTGTTGCTTGTTAATGTCTCCACAGCTCTTCCACTGTCTGCCGGCAGCATGGCTGTGACTGGTGGCCTCATATACAGCGGTAAGATCGATCCTACAAATAATCTAAACAAGCATTCGTTACACAATGCAATTGGGTTTGTTTAAATGTTAACTTAAATTACATAATATATATAAAATCTAACTTATTTTAGTTAGTTGCCAAAGCAGCATTTCTCAATATTTAGTTTACCTCAATGTCTAAAATGGAAATAAAAATGAATAAAAACCACACACAAAGACAAACATACAACAAAATTAACAAAAAATTCAACAAATTAAATGCAAACAAGATGTATGAAATAAAAATGTAATTTTAAGATTAAGATTAAGATATATATTTTTTTAAATAATACTAAAATAACACTGTTAAAACAGTCTATAGTAAATTATGCTTTATGAATGAATGTGTTATTTGCTTGAGCCAGATGATTCAAAAGACGTGAGCACAAAATGTCTGTTTAGCGCATGTTTACATAGAAAAACAATGGAAAAGCAGTGCAGTTCTGTGTGAACAGGTCTCTTTTTTTTTTTTTTTTTTTTGATTGACTGTATTGAAAACATATAATCCAGTTTGCATTTTTTTTAAACAGGCGTCTGGAAGAAGTCCAACCGATTTGGGTACTTCCCTAAACTGCTTTGTAAGTCCCTGTTGAATAACAATTTCCCACCTCATATTATTACTGCATGTTTTATATCATTACTGTATAAATTGGCAGTATACAGTGGGAATACAAACCCATCAGTCGACTTTCTTCTTCAGTGGCGGGTATTGTGGGTTATGCAGTAGGCAAAGCTTCCTATGTCGGGACCTGCAGAGAGAAGTTCAACAATAAACTGGGACCAGATTTCGCCAAAGGGTTTGGTCCTCCTGGATTTGGACCTGGTGGCTGGAAACATGGACATAAGTAAGTATTATGAGGATTAGTCATGAGCTTTTTGCAGTAATTTTGTTGTTTGAAATATCGGTTTATGGTTTCCTTTACACAGACACTGCATCCATGTGTGTGAAAAGTGCAAACAAGAAGAAGCACAAGCTGCAGCAACAGTGCCTGATGCACCCACCCAGAGCTGAGGTGAACAAACACAACACACCCATACACCTACATACACTAAAGATCCACCTCAGTTCACACTTAACCACACCCATCAGTCACTATTCATTTACATTTTAAACCTCATGCCTACCAAACACTCCTTACCTCGTGTTGTTCAAGAGAACACAGTCAATGCTAAAGTTAAATCTATTTGTTTTCTGTTGCAGAGTCACTGAGATCCGCAGGACACCACTCATTACCTCATGTCATTTTTTTTTTAAAATAAAAAATAAACTAATTAAAACTGAAAATTTTAGTTCTTGTGGAAATAACGCAAAACAAATCAACTAAAATCATTTTGAAATGGACACTAATGCTAACTAACCAGCAGGGGGCGCTAAGACACTGCAGCTATGTAAACAAATAAGAACCTTTTCGCAATTATTGAAATAGGTGTCAAATACAAAACATTTTAGCACTAAGAGATGTTGTGTTTGAGGTGGATTTGAGGGAATAATGTAATAAGAAATGCATGCTGTTGTAGAGTGTAAAATCTGGCATAAAAGAATCCACCTCATAGGAATCAGTGTGATGTTATTCTAATAAGTTCTAATAATGTTATATTCCGATGACATTTGCTCAGCTTTTTATTTGTTTAGAATATACAGAAGGGAATGGAGGTCTTCGTTGAATTTTGTGACAGCTGCCTTTTAAATAAATAAACAATTACAAAAAATGTATATATAAATTACCTTCACAAACAAGAATCAATTTGCAGTGAATTAATTACATATGTCACAGGCTTTATTTAAAACGTTTAAACATTTATATGTGAATTTTCATTAAAAGAATTTAAAGAGCAAGCATATCTTTATTTCCAGCTCAGAAGACTGTAATAACTGTAACATCAGTGAATGATGTCGTTATTATTATTATCATCATCAAGGGTCCAAGTCTAAACACACCTACTGTCATAATAATACTGTTGAAATTATAACTTGTGCTCAGCTTTTTGACTAAATTTCCAGTTGAGAATCAAACTTGATGCTGGTTTTTTTTATTACATCTTTTCTGGGTTTATACGAAACAATATCATATCTATTGTTATTACATAATTTTATTTATTTATTAACAAATCTCAAGCACATCTAGCCAGAATTTCCTAATCAATAAAAACACTGATAGTTTGTTAAAACTATCTTAAGTCTGCGTAAAGCAAGATGTCAAAATGACAAACATTTGTTTTCAAACCACAAATGTGCTATCAAAAGAAAATTGAGTAATTTTGCATTCATTTCACAAATGGAGTTTTACTCCTTAAAGTACATTCAGCATTTGATTGCAGCTTTTGGTTTAATCTGGCAGAAGGAGTCATGACAACTCCACAGAAGTCACTGCGTTCAGATCTTGAGCTCCTCAGACAGTCGATTACTCTTCCCAAGCATCTCCATATTTGTTCTTTTTAACTGGAGGGGGGAGAAAGAAACTGGTTTAAAGGTTAAAACATACAAGGACATTGAAATTATAAAAGATTTATTAACTAGTCCAGTACAAATGCAGAATTAAAGTCAAATTGATTGGCTTTCAGAACCTATCTAAGTCTCACAAATCATTATTTGCATAGACCTATTAAAATTTTAAGGAAACCAGTTACTGAAGCTCACCTTCCTTTTTAGGTACTGGCGCCACTGTTTGTGGTTTCATCAGTGTTTCAGCTTTCTGTGTAAGAGTGACCTCATAATTCTCTCTATTCTTGCTACGCAGTTCCTCATACAACACTGGCTTCTTTTTGGGCACGTCCTCATCTGGATAGAGCGGAGCTTTGAGACAAATGCAAACTATTGGTTAAACATCTACCAATCAGATGACAAACCCTTATTCAATGACAAATTTCTTCACCCAAATCTACTCAAATTTATATTTATTTATATATGTCTATACAATTATACACGTTGTTTTGCGCAAGGGTGGCAGTACCTTGAGGAGAAATATCATCCCTGATGTTAACAGGACCAGAATCACTGAATCCAGAACTGAAAGGAGTGGGGTCGTATGATTGCGAGGGGCTGCTATAGGGATAGTCACTGGTGTAACTGCTGTCGTTCTCAGGCATAGAACTGACTTGTTCTGACGAAGGTTGTAACGCAGACTCCGAAACAGACTGTTGAGATTCTGATGGGTTTGGATCCTCAAACTCTGAATGGTTTAGCCTAAAAAAAACAACATTGAGTAAAATACTTGTCAAAGTATAAATATATTAATGTATATATATGTGAAAAGAAATAAATAAAATAAATCACACATACAGATAGATAGACAGAAAATTCTGTGTGCACTGTTCTTACTCTGAAGGCATGTGATGCAGACGTCCCTGTCGTAGCGCCTCTCCTAGTGGGGAGTTTTCCAGTTTCCTAAACTTTTCTTCACAGACCCTCATGTAAGACATTTTCCCAGTAATGTATCCAAACATTCCAGCAACTGCATAAAAATCACAAATATTCAAAGGGTACTTGGGAAAATGTAGCAATATCCCTCATCATATATCCTTGGTTTTAGGTGTGCTTTATAAAATTTGTGCTGTCTGTTGTTCTTGATACTTACACGCAACTTTGGGAAGAGAGCCAAATCGGGGTGATGGAGTAAGGATTCCTACGGATAAAAAATAACAATATAAGATTTTACATTTTTGAAAAATGAATTTATTCACACTTTATGTTTATATTGTTTTACCGCCAAAATCCAAACCCATAAAACTTGCTCATATTCAGAATGCAAATAAAGAGCATGTACAGTTAAGTTTCGGTTTACCATATTTGATGTGCTCTATGTATGTGCACTGTTAGATGTTTCTATGTGAACAAAAGAAAAAAAAAATTGGTTCATCATACAAAAAATAATTCTGTCGTCTTAGAGTAATTGGATTAAACCACTCCATTCATATAGATTTCTTTTACAATCTCTTTATAAAAAATTTTTAAGCATTCAAATTTTGGTGGAATGGACTTTTAAATGGAGGAATGTAAATCTCTCAGGTGTCAATAAAAATATCTTCAGTTGTGATTCAAAGATGAATGAAAGTCGTATGGGTTTGGAACAACAAAAATGAATGACAATTTTCATTTTGGGTTGAACTATCCCTTCTTCATGACTTCTCCAAAACTTTATTTGTCGTTTGTAATTACTGGGTAATGCTTTCTAAAATCTTTTGCTTTCCAGAGCTCTAAGTATATTGGGAAAAGAGAGAATTAGCCTAGTATAAAAAGTTCCATTACTTAAGATTTTATTCTTTTTAATGACTATTTCCATTTAATATTCCCTGATAAATCTAGGCTCTCCGTGACAATGGGAAACATGAGCAAAAACTTGAAATAGAGGATGTGAACGTACCTCTTGATACCATTACCTGAGTGGCTGCAATTGCAATGGCAGAAAATGGCAAGGCTGCAAATAACAAGAGAGCAAACGTTCACAAATCTCTTTCAGAAGTTCTTTCTCATCAGAAGCATCTTGAGGCTGCACCTTGCAAAGCAAATTTGGGGAGGAATAAAAGTAAAAAAATAAAATAAAAGGAACGCAAAAAAAGATGTTGGGCAGATAGACAGCCAAGTGGCAATAAATCATGACAGGTTTCATCATTAAAGTAGAGCCCTACTCACATCTGTACCAGAAGCTTTCTGAATTGCACTCTCTGAAAACACGCCTCTCTTCTTCATTGGGAATATACGAGGCATTAAAAGAACCCTGTGAAGACAAAACTATGCGTGAGGAAACTTTCTGGAAGTTCCCTATCATTGGTCTATTTATCCTGTACACAGAAAACCGCACATTCGCTTTGCTTTTGAAGTACTTCTGCATGAGATAGAGCAGTAAAGGACAGAATATGTGGTTTATAAACATTGTCAGGTGAATTTACTGCCTACCTTACTAGACCCATGTGGGACCTGAGCAGCCGGAGTGAATCCAGACGAAGCGTGCGACATGACTGATTCAAGAAGCACAGCGCGATTACACAAACAATAATGTTTTTGCAGTAGCCATGGGATTACGCGGATTACGAGTCAACAAGTCCAGAGACACACTTTATTACATGACCTACAGTCGACTCTTATCAGCAAACAACACTAACCCGGAAGTGCAGGAGTTAAGCCGGAAGCACCAATGAAAAGTCTCACAACAACTCAAAAATATGTGGAAATAGGTCTTATAAGAATATATATACATATAAGAATTTCTTATTGTAAATTCAACACGAAAAAAACGAACAATATACAACCAACTGTTATTTCCGAACACATTTTCTTTAAACAAATGAAACATTTTATAACCAAAATATCAAAAAAATCTGTGTCTTTAACTGTTTAAGTTAATTTGGCTGTATATGTGAACAGTTTTCATAAGATTTAAACATTTCATAACGTTTAATTTGTAGCGCATATATATCTAATATGTAATAAAACATCAGTTCAACTTCATACATTTTAATATTCTTATAAATAAAAGAGACAAAGAAAAGTAAAGTCTAAAATTTAAAGCGTTTAGACGAACATGAACATATACATGTATATGACACTTGGTGCATTGATTAACCCATTTATTTTTGGTTTTTAAGCATGAAATATAAAAATAAACATAAAATTGTAGTCTGAACTGAGAAACAACTAGACTAGATAAGAATTGATCAGATGTTTGTGAAACGATTTAGAGAAGTTTAGAGGAATCATAACTTGTGTCAATATGAGTATTAATCACTTTTAGTGTTATGTCAATAGCTATTTAAGTGCCTCATTTATCGATCGACCACGCAACGAAAAACTAATCCTCATAAACAACAAACAATTTAGAGGTCTGATCTAAAAGTATTGATTTTTACTTACGAAGTGTACGAGCGTGATTTTGACAAACCGACGGAATTATCACGAAATATCTTGTCCTTTCAACCAATCTAGTAGCAGTGTGTGTTGATTGATAGCTCAATCAGCCAATAGAATAGTCCGTTTGTTAAGCGTGTGAATACAGTGCATTCATAGCTGCGAGCGCAGGGCGGGGCTTAGCTCCGCAATCTTGACACCGCAACTCCCCTATCAGAAGAGCGGATTGTCAAAGCCGTTAGCCAGCGCTGCTCCAATCTGATGGACAGGGAGGTGGGCACGTTGTCATTCGTCGAGTTTTTAGGTGTTTTGCGAAAAAAGACCGAGAAGATTAGCTATAAGATCGGACATTAGAGGTCAACGGATGTGAAATGTTGTTTTAGTAAAGCTCGAGTCGTTCTCGTCATCTTTTGGAGAGAAGAGCCATCGGGTTTTCGGCGCTAGCGCGAGCAGGCTAACTGACGAGGAAAAGCGCAGCTGCTCTAAAAAAGGTAAGAAGGGCCGAATTCTGTTTGACTAACCTCAAATACCCAACGTCTAATGTAAGACCGAGAGAGCCAGCTCTCACTTTTAACGCTCATCGGTTGTCCTATCAGATGTACTTTCCTTCTCAGGATATTATCAGTTGGTAGTCAAGTTATGTTATGTTGACCTGCATTTGAAGCGAAGATGAGTGCAGTCAGTGGCTGTGTCACAAAATCTAGTGAGCTGTCTACCTAGACAGCGTTTTTGGACATCATTGGTAAGGTACATGAGTTGAGCAGGCCATATGAAACTAAAGTCCTAATGCACAGGTCACTATGTGACTTTTCATGGAGTTTTGTGAGCTAACCTGAGACAACAATGCTTTAACCAGTCAGAAAAACTGGAGAAACTGTCTTTTGGGCAACATGTATGAAAGCTGGACTGAAGGGAGAGACTGTTACAAAGCAGTGGTTTGGTGTAAATATCAGTCATAATATAAAGATCTGCGGTATTAGTAACAGGATGCTGCTAGGCTGAGTTTAAAACCCCCAAAGTCGTGTTTATTAACAACTCTTATTTAGTTTGAAACCACCAAATTACATAAAATCTTTGAAGATCTTTTAATTTGCTTTCTCTTTCATTTCCTTTAGTGGAAAAGTGCAAAGTTTTAGTAAAACCATGGAGCTGTTGATGCTAGAAGTTTTAATCTAAAAAACATGGTTTGTTTCAATCCATACCACCTCTTTATCTTGTTCATCTAATAAAATCTGTCACTTGAAAGGCTCATTGATGTTTATTGCTTGTCCTATGCAAACATGTGCATGAGTCATAAATGATGTTAACAGCTCTAGTGTCCCAGTCAGCCTCTCAGCATTTGGTGAGAGAGCAGCTTGTTCAGCAGTGAGCAGAAAAAAGTTCACACTCCTGATCTGAGCTCTGAGAGGAGTGAGAACTCTTCCTGCTTACTGCTCAACATGCTGCTCTGAGTGTCATGACAGCAGTGTGTCTCTTGTAAACAGTAGTGGGGTTTGGTGGGAGACGGTTGCATGGGATTGTTGCATTGGAGTTAAATGCTTAGACCTTCTTCTTTCAATTAATGCTCCTAAATGTAGCTGTATATAAATATAGAAGCATGCTATTTTAATCTGAAGTCTCTTCATGTTTCGAGTGAAATCCTTTGTTAAATAATAATAAAAAGCCTTGAATATATGACGTAATTAGATTGTCGATAACAGTAGCAGTGAAATTTCATGATTATTAATGCCAGTTTGTAGACCTTAGCTACTAAAATGCTAAAGAAATGAAAAAGCTACAGTATTAGTATAAATAGTTACAAATTATAACTNGCAGTGAAATTTCATGATTATTAATGCCAGTTTGTAGACCTCAGCTACTAAAATGCTAAAGAAATTAAAAAGATACAGTATTAGTATAAATAGTAACAAATTATAACAATGTTTGTAGCTGTCAAATTCAGTAATTATAATTCATAATA